>JAQQPU010000480.1:0-27093 GCA_029168905.1 Artemia sp. Kazakhstan ARC1039 | reverse complement strand
GAAGCTTGGTAGAAATCGTTGTTAGAACTCAGACTTGATTCACTAATCAAATATCTTTTAAAAAAACATCAGTATGATAAGACATTAAATTGCGTAAAAAGCAAAAAAAACTTGTAATTGTAAAAATATGTGTATATATTTTAACAAGGGATAATAACAATTCAAAAACCTTATAAAGAAAACCAAATGTTTGAAGCTTATTAGAAATCGTTGTTATAAAAATATTATTACCAAATTAGTTTTGTTATAAGTATAAGCAATGTCTTCTTAAGACATAGAAAAAAGTTAACAAAATTTTTAAGTTCAGAAGTTTTTAAAGTTTTTTATTGTTTTAAAAAATAAAGTTGTGGTACAGAGTCAAACTTTAGTGTAAAGAGCGAGGCGTTGAGGAGGGGACAACCCCTTTGGTATACGGAATAATTTCTGTTCGTTTTAAGTTTTAATGTCGCTCCTTACTTTCAGTTAAAAAACTTGTTTTTTTAGAATTTAATTTCTGAACGTCTTTAAATTAATGCAGCTTTGATTTTGGCTCACCGTACATGAATAAATAAAACGAAATTTGCATATTAATTTTACTTTTTTTTGGCTAAATATTTTCTTGAAATTTTGTTCTGACATAACTTACGAATTAACTTACGTAATGAACTTCTATATTCGTATGTTTTTATTACGTATATAAGGGATTTCGCCCCCTAGACAATTCCTCGCCCTTTACGCTAAAGTTCGAATTTTGTTCGAATCACAAACCCCTGAATCACAAAGGCCGGTTAATTAGAACAAATAGCTCTTTTGAAAGTACTAAAAAAAACTTTACCGTAAAGAGCGAGGTAGTGACTTGGGGGGTGAACCCCCTCATATACGTAATAATTTTTGTTCGTTTTAATGTTGCTCCTTAATTTCAGTAGAAAAACACTTATTTTTTTTATTTAATTTCTGATCGTTTTTTATATAATGCTGGGAAATTCGGCGCCCCCTTCATAGAAGAGTCCCTTCACCAAAGGAAACATCCTCCATGAAAAGACCCTCCCCGTAAACCCCTCTTCTGACCCTCCTCCCCCCCACCAGAAAAAAATCCCTCCTGAAAACGTCAGTATACTTCCCATTAACCAATACTATTTGTAAACAATGGGCAAAGCTCATAAATTGCAGCCCTTCCCCCGGGAACTGTGGGGGATTAAGTCATCCTCAAAGACATATTTATTAGATTTTCAACTATACTGAACAAAATGGCTATCTCAAAATTTTGACTGGGTGACTTCGGGAAAAACATGAGCGTGGGAGGGGGTCAAGTTGCCCCCCCCCCCAATTATTTTGGTCACTTAAAAAGGGCATTAGAACTTTTAATTTCCGTTCGAGTGAGCCCTCTCACGATATTCTAGAAAAACTGGATCAATATGATCACCCCTGAAAAAAAAAACAAAAAACATGCTTCCGTGATCTTTCTTCTGGCAAAAAATACAAAATTCCTCATTTTTGCAGAGAGGAACCTGAAACTTCTTTAGTAGGGTTCTCTAATACGCTGAATCTGATGGTGTGAATTTCATTACAGTTCTATGACCTTTAGGGGTTCTTTCCCCCTTTTTTCGAAAATAAGGCAAATTTTTGACGCATAACTTTTGATGGGTAAGACTAAGACTGATAAAACTTATATTTTTTAAATCAGCATAAAAATCTGATTCTTTTGATGTATCTATTGGTATCAAAATTCGTTTTTTAGAGTTTCGGTTACTATTGAGCCGGGTCACTCCTTACTTACAGTTCGTTACCACGAACTGTTTCACTACAAAATATTTACGGTACCTGAGCAATAATTTTGATGTTTTAATTCAAACTAGAAAAATACCTGAAAATTTTAAAATTAGTTTTTTTTTTGTTAGACAAAATCAACTCACTACGTGATTAAGCTTACATGATTGAACGCAACCCGTTATATTATGTCACTAAGAAGGACCAAAAAACGAAAATTTGCAATTATCACAAATGATGATTCTCTATTTTGGCAAGGGATTACAACAATTCAGAAACCCCAAAAAAGAAAACCAAAATTTTGAAGCTTAGTACATATTATAGGCAGCGCAATCGCGCTGCCTAAGTAAAGAACGATGTCGGCACAATGTATTATTTTTGTTTTTCCATACCGGGGACTTCGTATCAAAGGAGTTGTTGTAGAAGCTTCGAAAAGGGCTCATTCGATTGGAAATTGGAGTGGCTAGTGCCCTTTTTAATAATCGAAAGTGTGTAAACTTTGGAAATAGGTTTTTCTTGGTTAAAACCAATAATTAAAATTCTAAGTATATGTCAAAAGGTTCATTTCCTAGTTAAAATCCCATTTTCTTGATACTCGCCATATGTACATTCACTGTATTATATGTATAAATAAACATTTTATACTCTAAACATAAACTATGTGATGGTTAGAGACTCTAGACATCCTCCACCGGTAGAACCCAGATAATAGGCCAACGCTACCATAAGACTCCAAAGAGAAGAAGTCTCACTTTACAGAGAAGTAAACACAGAAAGTTTACAAGTGATTAGAGGGCAACTAGCCCCCCCCCCCCCCACGCCCATCATTCCCCCACACACACCCAATCAAAATTTTGAGATAGCCATTTTGTTCAGCGTAGTTGATTTCCAGATAGAAAATATGTTTTTGAGGAAGACACTCCCCCACAACCCCCAGGGCAAGGGTTTTAAGTTATGCCCTGGGGGCATATAAGAACAATGTTGGCACAATGTATTATTTATTAATTTTTTCCTTTTTCAGCATGATGAGAATTTTCAGCATGATGTAGATTCAGAGTCTCTTCTGATAAAAAAAAGACTTCATTCACTTTACCATTAAATCCTAGTAGGGTTACTGATATAAAAATAACTCGAAAGATAATGTAGGGATATAATCCCCGTGATCTAAACATGCATTGGTAATTGTTGTCAAATATTCAAGTCATTAACCATTTTGTGAAGAATTTAAGCTACTAATAATAACCTAACTTGTTCATTACAGGGAAGGAATATTAAGAAACTACAGCGAGTTCACTGAAGAATTGATTGGTTCCGAAGAGGTTTCAGTAACAATTACCAGCCGTCTTCTCTCGACGATGTTGATAAGCCCTGTAAAAGTGGGTATTGCAACAGCTAAATGGGCTCTTGGGTATTCTCAAATTTTACCGGACACTACAAGATTCATTGCAGTTGGAACTGTTCAGGTATGTTTATCAACATATTTATAATGGGTTTGATCTATATCCCCTGCCCCGAAATGTGAAATGGTACATTAAATACGCAGGTTTAGGTTTTGTAATAGCAGAAAGGAGTTTCTTCATTTTTGAATGTCCCCCTACCCATTGAATTGGGTTGCTCTACCTTAACCCTCTGGTTGTGGTAATAACTTCAACAATGATGGATAATAACTCTTGATGGGTAGCTCTAAACTTAATGAATGTCACGCGTTTAAAGTTGACATAAAAACATATTCTATCGACAAGGGCGTATCCGGGGTCGTGTTTAATAGAAAAATTTAAAAAAAACGTATGTTTATTCGCACTTTTGTTATGTTTTTACGAGCCGGACAAAAATTTCAGTTGGGGGAATTCCAACCTGGTAACGTCCCCCCCCCCCGCTTCCTTGGACATACGTCCTTATCTATCGATATCGGCTATCTGTTTTTTTCAAGATCTTGTTTTTTGATTTTGCTATTTACATTTTTTTTTTACATTTGCTATTGACAAGGAGTGGTCTTTACTTACCTTTCAAAATCATGAACGGCTTGTCTGAAAAAAAAAACACAAAAAAAACTAAAGGCCAACAGTTATAGTCTATAGGATGATCTTCAAGTCAACTCTTATCAAAAACTTCCGTGCTATCTCCAGCTAAGAAGTTTTTATTATAGACGCCAACAACCGGACATCGTTACTGCTCACAAAGTTATTTTGCTGCAAATACCTCCGGATCTTCTTCGGATATCCTCCCCTGTCTCTGCCAGATGCCGCTCAAATGACATTTTTCTGATGTTTTACCGCTCTTGTCGACGCCGTGACTTCTTTAATGAAGTTACAAAGCCTTCGAACTCCCTCGAAGAAGAGACTATCTTTCAGGGGCAGATCCAGGTTTTTTTTAGGGGGGGGGGGGGCAAAATAGGTTGATCCGATGAACTTGCGTTAAGAGCAAGTTTAATTAACGCAAACTTGCGCTAATTAAGTAAATTACACTACTTTAGACTACGTTAGGGGGGGGGGGGGGGGGCCCCCCCCCCCCCCCCCCCCTGGATCCGCCACTGCTATCTTTGCTGAATATCCATATATCTTCAAGGCCAGGGTGGACATTGAATTGAGCAATGTCGAGTTGAAGTACAATTGAGGCGAAAATCTTCTCATTAGAAGTATCACCGTTTGTCATTATGACGTCTACAAGATTCAAACTCTTAGATTGCTCCAAGTGGCAATTTAAGGCATTTCTTGCAACAAAAGGATTTATAAAAAAATTAGCTGGATACTTGTGGTCAACCCCTTTTTAATTGAGGTGATTGCTTTTGGTAATCCCGTTTAATGTTGCATTACGAAAACGAATAATGTTCACCTATAGTAACGTTTTTTTCGACCCCTGAAAATTGAATAGCGTCATAGTTACATCGTAAATAGAAAATGGGAAGAAAAAAAGAAATTTTACATATGATGTGGCTGAAAATTCCATTGGATTTCATTGAAAGCATTGCCAATTTAGGATTAAAACAGAGAAAAAAAAAAGAAGAAAAACGTCGCTAGACAAATTATAGCTGAGGAAATTGAATAAAAAGCTATTTTGTTTTTTAATATACATTCTATTCGCGGACCTCCTAGGGGCCATTAGCAAATTCTCCCAGGAGACTAGCCATTACCGAGAGCTATCGATAATTTGTGGTATGACCATGAAATTTGACTGAAAAGATAATGAAATTTCAAGTCCCTTTTGTTGGCAAGCTTGTCAAAAAACGGGTAACACCACAGGGAACTTCCAAAGTGACCAAATGATGATTCCTTTGGGTCGATTTTAATCTTTTTCCACAAAGAGGCTAATCCACATCCAAACCTTTATCTTCATTCTAATCTTTTCCAGTCGATAAGTCTAAGCTTTTCGTCATTTGGGTAGGCTAAGAATGTACATCTGAACTCTGAATTGACTCTACTTACAATAATTTTATCAAAACTGTTCGTGGTAACCTGACAGTTCTTTGCAATCAAATAGGAGAATATTACTGACGAATTGAAATTCTGGAACACATACTATTTTTCCCAACTTTTGTACAGTCAAAAACATATCTCAAGAATCCAGAATGGATAAGAAAATCTCAAGCGACGAAGAAGCAGAATGGAGCAGAAACATCAGGAAATATGGCACCCAAGGCGGAAATATGGCACCCTGGTCCTGGTGCAAGTTTAAATTCAAATGATTTAAAAAATATTCATGCTGGAATTCTGAAGTTAACACCTTCCAGCCGCTAAGCATTCTAGCTAATCCTCCAGATAAGAATTACATGGTATCAAGTAAAGAGATCGAAATATGGGGACTCCAAAATCATCATTCAGACGCTGAAAACTTTCAATGATGATTTTAACCCCACTGCTATCATTGTGCCATCACACAGTGTTCCAAAACCTAAATCAGTGTAAGCGTCCGGGTCCAAATGAAAAAAAGAAAGGGAGATGCAAAAAAGTGCTTCAAGCCCTATGCTATTGGATGTAAATTATTATCGAAAGTTTAATATCACAGACGGTGAGCAGTCTAATCTGATTTTGTCCCATCAACGAACTGGTGATCCAACAAATAAATCACAAGGTGATCGAAAGTTTGATATCACAGACGGTAAGCAGTCTAGTCCGATTTTGTCCCATCAACAAACTGGTGATCCAACAATTAAATCACAAGGTGATCGAAAGTTTAATATCACAGTCGGTGAGCAGTCTAATCCGATTTTGTCCCATCAACGAATTGGTGATCCAACAAATAAAAAAATCGAAAAATAGGGATCTCTAGATCAGTCTCCAGGTGTTGAAAACCCTTTCGCGGATCATTTTAATTCTACACCTATTACACCCTTTAGTGTCTCAAAGCCTAGATTTGTCCGAATAACTGTGGTTCCATTTCAAAAATCTTCCAACCCAAGAGCAGTTCACGAGAGTTCCACATTCCGAAAAGCCTGCTTAGTGACTACTACTTCTTCGAGAGAATCTACTAATTATAAAATGATAGGAAAGGTAAGACACATGGAATGAAAAGAAACCGTATGTTATATAGCTGTTATGGTGATAAATGGGTTGAAACTCCTTTGTCTATCAGAACTGTTGGATGATCTGCAGAGCTACTTCAAGAAGATGAAGTAATTGGTCCACAACTCCGAATTCGACTGTGCAAGTAGACACTAGAGAAATCATGGATGCTTTACTTCCAGATGTAGTTTCTGCATTGGTGCATTTGTGGCAGAAGATAAACAAGCCTTAAGAAGAAGCAGTGGTGGTTCTGACCTCTGTTACGTCCGGGGCAAAATCTTGATTAGTGCCTCTCCACCTGTATCCCAAAAATTTCAGGTCAAATTTTAAGAAAAGTTTCATTTATAAACAAAAGTTTTCATTTATTTTATCTGATTTTGCTTACTTTAGCCTCTGCAAAATTATTCATTATTTTGTCCTAATTAATTTTTCTAATTCTTCGCGTTCTATGCTCATTAACGCTATATCATTTAGTCTTTCTTGACTAATAGTTGATCTGAGCTACGTTAATACTATTTAAGTTTCTAAGCGGTCGCTCATTACTGTCCACCGACACAGTAATTGCTAATCATATTTAATAGACAATTCTTATTTTGTGAAGGCCCCTTCATCTCTGTACTGCACAATTAATTCTAAAAACATGAAAATTAATTAAATTCGGCCCAATTAGTTTTTTTTTTCAAGGAAGGGTGATGAAGATAATGAGAAAAAATGAAAATTCCGGATTCTATTTATTGTACTTACTGCCAACTGCGCCTTCTACTTAATTTTAATAAAAATAAAATTACAGAATGATTGTAACCATTAGATTATTTGTCTGGAATTTTGCACCAATAAAATGTTTGCACCCAGGGCAAGTTCTCCCTCTGTCCCCCTTAAAACCGCTTATGAGAAGAGGTGAAATATGAGTTACGTGCAGAGAAATGTAACCTTATGAACAAATTTAAGTTATAAGTTTTATGAGACATCGTCTTAAGAAGACTACCCATCTTGGAAAGGAAAAATCAAATTCGCATTGTTGATAAAAATGAACACTTGCGGTGTTTAGCAAGGAGGAAAGAAAAAAGTGAAAGACTTTAACGAAATGCTTATAGAGAAAAATTGAGAAAATTATGTTATTGTGCTCCTGAAGCTTTACGCTGATAATTAATTTGCTTATAAATAGTAGAATTTTGTTTTGATTGTTTGGTATTCTAATTATCATTTGTCAGTCTGATTAAATTTGTTGAATAAATTGTTGTAAACGCAAAGCAGTTTGATACGTCTTTATTTTAGGTTCCTCGTATTTTAGTACTTATCATAATTTTATCTGTTTAAAGAGTCAGTTTCTAGTGCTTGCACTAATTGTAGCTGCTGCGAATCTGGGAACTTGAAAACAAAAGATAGCGCAACTTGTGTTGGTGATGGCTGGCAAAAAAGATGCAACCAAAACTATTTTCGGTAGAAAACGGCTGATGGCTCTAACGCTGAGAACCATCTAACGGTTTTCTACAGAAAATAGGCTATGCTCTTGTGTCGCCTACAGTTAAGAGCCATAATGCTTCAATGCATTCTTATTATTCATTGTCTTTCTCGGAGCCACTTCAGATGGAAGGGGTGGTCGTAAAAACTTTGGAGGGGCTCATTAGATTGTAAATTTAAAGTTCTAGTGCCTTTCTTAATAGTTGGAAGTGATTGGAGGGTAATCAGCCCTCCTTCCAGGCTCATTTTTCTCCAGAGTACAGTAAAGGACGAACCCAAGGGAATAAGGCAGCAGAGTCACTGCACAAAACTATATTAAATAATTAACATGTGGTGCTCTTATTTTGTTTGTTTTGTTTTTTACTACTATTACTAATAATAATAATAACCCTTTATTTCCATAATAGCTTATAGCTAGCAGCGGACGTCAAACAACAAGAAAATATAACACATGAGATCAGATAAATAAATATTAAAATAAATAAACTTTTTCACAACTTTTTATAGATTTCCTTTTCAACTAGTTCCTCATTATAGTGGTTCACGAAGTATGGGACAAATGATGATAGGTACCTTTTTGATGCCTTTCGGGGTGGGGGACAAAGGAGTTGGCACGACGAAGGGAGGGCTTGTCTACGTGTTTTTGACCGACTGATCTGTGATTCCTGGAAAACCGGTAATATTTTGCGATGGACATCAGAGCTTAGGCATTTTTTTCCGAAACGCATCGTGAGATCGTGGCGCCTTTCAGATAGTTTCTGAAGCCTCAGTTTCTGCAGGCTGTCCTCATAGGATGTATAATTTGCCCCAAGCATTATTTGGCACGCCCGCTTTTGAATATTTTCAAGCTTTTCGGTTTGGATAGCCGTTAGACCTGGGTGCCAAACGGGACAAGCATACTCGGTTTGCGATCGGACATACATACAGTATAGACTGCGCATAATGAAAATTTGGATATTGAACCTCGTTAGGCAAGTAAAGGATTTTAGGCATAGGGAAGCCTTTTGGAGGATAGACTGTATATGTGGATCCCATTTCAGGTTGCTTTTGAAAATTACTCCTAGGATTTTTATTTCATCTTTAGTTGTAAGTCGAGTGTCTTCTTGGGACGGAATTGCAGATTTTAAAAAGCTAACACGTAGAATATGGCTCTTGGTTTCACTAACTGTAAGCATTACATCTTCAAGATTATGCTTTAGCTGGGAAAATATTGATGAGGTGGTGATTTCCTCTGCTAGGCTCGCTAAGGTGCGGAATGATATGCTTGACAGGTCGTCAGCAAACTTGTAGCGACTTTGTATATGTGCCAGGACAAGGTTAAAAACAATCAAAAAGATCAGTGGTCCTAATTTTGTCCCTTGGGGTGCTCCGCAGCATATTTCTTGGAATTCGGATGCTTCATCCTGCGTGAGTGAAACACATTGGTTTCGATTGTGCAGGAAGCTTGCAATTATTCTCACAAGAAACTGTCGAGCATTACTAACAACTCACCGCAGCACCAAGCCGCCTGAGGCCAACACAGCCACACACGCTCCTCCTCCACCCCAATCTATTCAAAGCCTCCCTTTTTACACCCTCCCACGAAGTTCCCATTTCCTTTAAATCTTTCTTTATGACGTCCTCCCACCACAGGCGAAGACGACCTGCTTTCCGTTTAGCCCTAGACGGTTGGCCGAAAAGAATAATCTTCGGCAATCTGTCATCCTTCATCCGCACAACGTGCCCTAGCCACCTCAACCTTTCTTTCATTATAGCCCTAGAGAGCGGTATTGAACCACATTTTTCGTACAGCCTATTGTTTGAAATACGGTCAGTCAGCCGGGTACCCAGAACGTAAGCAATTTCTCTGGAAAACATCTAGCAAATCTTCATCCGCTTTTCTGAGCGCCCATGCTTAAGAGCCCTGTTTGACTACTGTCATCACCGTAGCTTCTAATATTCTAATTTTGGTTTGCAGACTTATCTTCCTATTCTTCAAAACTTTTTTTAACTGTGAAAAAACACCCTGAGCCTTGGCTATTCTACTTTTAACATCTTCACTGCTCCCACCATTTTTACTAATAATACTACCATTGTAAGCGAAGCTGCCCACCTGATCAATGTTTTCATTACCCAACGTCACCTTTTCATCTACATTTATTCCTAGCCTTAGTGACTAAGTCATCTTAACATTAATTTTCAAACCTATTCTAGCACCCTGAACTCGCAAAACTTCTAAAAGTTCATTCATTTTGCTCACACTTTCATCTAGGAAGCTTAAATCGTCGGCATAATCTAAGTCCAGGTAACTTTTTCCTCCCCATTTGTTTCCGTGGTCTCCCATTGCCTTTCCTGTGCTCCTTAAGACAAAGTCCATCAAAATAATCCATATAAAGGGGGATAGAACACAACCCTGCTTAACTCCTGATTTAATACAAAACCAGCTGCTAACCTCATTTCCTACCTTAACCGCAGCAGTGTTATTCTCGTACATAGCACTAATCACTTTAATGTATTTGTCTGGTATACCATACAAGGATAAAACCTTTACTAAAGCTCTTCTATCAACAGAATCGAACGCTTGCTCATAATGTATAAAACTGAGGACCAAAGGTGTTAGACAACTCAGGCACTTCTCAGTTCTTAACCTAAGAGCAAAAATTTGGTCAACACATCCTCTACCTTTTCTAAAACCGCACTGTTCTTCTCTTAAAGCTTTGTCTACGGCATCTCTCAGTCTAAAAAGTATCATATTGCTAAGTAATTTACTACCTATAGAGACCAGACTAATGCCTCGATAATTACCACACTCATTTTTATCACCTTTCTTATAAAGTGGGTTAATTAAGGTTTTCCTAAAATCTGTAGGTACTTCCCCTTTTTCAAAAATCATATTCATAATCTTCAGTAACTTATTTCTATTCTCAGAGCCACCATATTTAAGAAACTCATTTAACATCCTATCAGCACCATCTTATTATTTTATAAACTTATAGTACTGTCGCTAATTCTTCCTCACAAAACACATCTTCCTTCATATCCAAGGTATCACAAACTTTTTCATTTTACTCTATATCTTTTCTTGCAACCCTATCTCGGATTAGCAAATTCTCAAAATGTTTTGCCCATCTCTCTTTAATTTTTTCCTTATCGCCAATTGTGGCCCCATTCCTATCTTTAACTGGGCCAAGTCCGGATTGACTAGATTGATGGTTCGTTTACACATTGCGGAGATTCATGCGGATTTATCAATCCGTGCGGAAATTCCGTCCGTTTTTGTGCTAGAAAAAATCTCTAGCTTTCCGCAACGTTTTGGTCAAATCAGGACGGAATCTTGGCAAGATTTTTAAATGAATAAAATCATGAGTATGGATTATCAAAAACTACACGATCTTATAACTTTGGTTCAAGGCTACACCCAGCTTTTATGATTCTGCGCACCCAGGCTATAAGAAAACTAAGAAAAACGGTGTCATTTGGCTCTCTATTGTTCAACAGCTTTCAGAAGAGGGTAAGAACATAGGTCATGCTGTTGCAATAATTTGAAATCTTTGCCTTAAAACGCAGCGTTATTTTAGCCATAGTTCGAACAGATACGGACGGATTTCCGCATGGATTTCCGCAATGTGTAAACGAACCATGACTCCGGATTGAATGAGAGGCGTATAAACACAAACGACCGAAACAACAGCTTGATTACTAATACAACAAAGCTTCGAAGAGTTTGTTTCCCTTTAATTTTTTACGAAACTTTTCAATTCATCCTTTCAAAAATCTTTGCAAAATCTGAGTAATATGATTAGCAACTATAGAACTTATCCTCCCCCTAAGCATAAAGCACGACATGCCGAAGCATGGAAAGCTAGATTTCCTTAAGCAGTAAAAAACCCTTATCTTGCTTATTTGTTTCATTTTAGGCCAAAAGCAACAAAATAGAGCAAATTTTGAAAGAACGGCCAGGATTAGTAGTCTACACAGCAACGTCGTTTCGGAAAGATTATAACGGAATAATCAAAGATGAAGAAGAAGCCTCTTTGATTCTAAGCTATTTGAAGAAAAACTCCATCGTTCATGTAACAAGAGACGGGGAGACTTATGTTGTAAAGGTTGGAGCACAGGAAAAGGGTGATTTTTTTTTTATTTTTAAATTACTTAACTTAAATTAATTTGATTGAATTAATTAATTAAATTAGGTTAATTGATTATTAATCGGTCAAAAACTATAAGCCTTACTACCTTTTTACATTACCTACAAATAAACGTCTTGATTTTTACTTGAGGCTAATTTCTATTCTTTTCCACAATTTGAATTTTCAGATTTGAGATTTCTTAAATCTGACCCCTTATAATGACCCCTTTTATCACTTATGTTGTAAAGGCTGGAGCACAGGAAAAGGGTGATTTTTTTATTTTTAAATTACTTAATTTAAATTAATTTGATTGAATTAATTAATTAAATTAAGCGAATTGATTATTAATCGGTCAAAAACTATAAGCCTTACTACCTTTTTACATTACCTACAAATAAACTTCTTGGTTTTTACTTGAGGCTAATTTCTATTCTTTTCCACAATTTGAATTTTCAGATTTGAGATTTCCATTTCGTCTTTAAAAAAATAGAATAAGAAAAACGACAACTCCAAAACAGTTTCTAGCCAACATATGCTTAGTAACTGTGTCAAAAAGTTAAGATGCTTATTTTTCGCCATAGGAACATTGGCACTGAGTTTGAACGCTATTAAATAAAAAAAACTTTTTTCAACTGAAAGTAAGGAGCAACATTAAAACTTAAAAACGAACAGAACTTATTACGTATATGAGGCAGTTCAACCCCTCGTCAGTACCTCGCTCTTTACGCTAAAGTTCGTATTTTGTTCCAATTCTTTAATAATGACCCCTGAATTACGAAGGCCGTTTAATTAGAATAAATAGTTCTTTTGAAAGTACTAAAAAAAACTTTAGCGTAAAGAGCGAGGTATTTACGAGGGGGTGAACCCCCTCATATAAGTAATAATTTCTGTTCATTTGAAGTTTTAATGTCGCTCCTTACTTTCAGTTGAAATTTATTTTTTATATTTAATTTCTGGGTCGTTTTTTAAACAATGCTGGGAAATCCGGCACCTCCTTCATGGAAAATTCTAATCCCCCATGAGAATTTCCTCCATAGAAAGATCCTTCCACGTAACCCCCTTCCCCCACCCCCACCTGTAAAAATTCCCCCTTAAAACGTCTGTATACTTCCCAATAACCAATACTATATGTAAATAATGGGCAAAGTTCATAACTTGCAGCCCTTTCCTGGGGATTGTGGGGGGTTAAGTCATCCTCAAAGACATAGTTATTAGATTTTTCGACTATGCTGAGCAAAATGGCTATCTCAAAATTTTGATCCAGTGACATTGGGGAAAAAAAATGAGCGTGGAAGGTGGTTTAGTTGCCCTCCAATTTTTGGTCACTTAAAAAGGACACTAGAATTTTTAATTTCATTTGAATGAGTCCTGTTGCGACATCCTAGGACCAATGGGTTGAAATGATCACCCCTGGGAAAAATAAATAAAAAAACAAATAAGGAATTTTGTTTCCAACAAAATTCCTCATTTTTGCTGATAGGAGCTTGTAACCTCTACAGTAGGGTTCTGATACGCTGAATCTGATGGTGTGATTTTCATTCAGATTCTATGAATTTTAGGGGGTGTTTCCTACTTTTTTCGAAAATAAAGGCAAATGCATTTTTTTTTTTTTTTTTTTTTTTTTTTTTTTTTTTTTTTTTTTTTTTATGCGAAATCTGAATCATCAATTTAGTTGACTATAACGTAAACAGGTGAAGTAAATAAAACCTTATAAATTTGTTGGTTAATAATTACTAATAGTCAGATAGGCTTTGAATTCTAATCCACGCTTAGTCTCTTGCGTGGTAAAGAATGGATCTCTGTTACTTTATCAAGCTGGGGCTGTCAAATATGCAGAGTTTCTTGGCTAATATCCAGGAATATAAAATATGACCTGTGTCATGTAACGTGTCATATCTGCAGAAAAGGGGAAAAGTGGACCATGAGAAATTTCTCTCATGGAATTTTTATTTTAGAATTTTTTCAAATCATCTCCAATTTTTTAGAATTCGCTAGAAACTTGTAAGGCCTACCCATAAGAGCCTCTCAAAAGTACTTTGTAAAAGGTAAATTGGACCCTGTCAGGCTATAACTTATACCACACCCAACCCCCTCCCTTTATTGTGTTTTATTGTGTCTATTTTCTATGAGTAGCGCAGGTGCAAAGGGTAAACAATTTTCTTGTGGGCAATGCCGACAAAACCTAATAAAGGACATATTTAGTAAACTGTACTATAATTCCTGTGTTCTTACTTCACTAGTAATTTTTTTTATAATTTGTGTGTTCTTACTTCTCTCGGAGGCTCCTGTGGAATAATCCCAGGTAACATATCCCTGGGGAAATAGACACCCACAACTGAATTGCCATTTTGGCAAAATTTTATTTGGTGGACTTTTGATAACTTGGGAAGTAGTTAAGCCTGGAGAATGAAATTTTCAGAATTGAATCCAATGCCCAAATTATGCCCTGAGTGGGTGCTTTCAAGCTCTGATCTCTTTTCCTTCCCTATTGTAAAGGCTTAGAAGATTGTGTAAGAGACATGTCTACTCTGGTCTTAATGGAAAAAATACCTTTTTTTTTTTGGGGGGGGGGGGGGGTTAAAGGTCGCCCAATTGTTTTTTGGACGCTTAAAAACGGAACAAAAATGAAAAGAAACAAATGTCTTTTTAAAGTTTTTTGTACCCCCCCAAAAAAAATCTTTTTGTACCCCTCCCCCCCCCGCCAGAAAAAATTCTGGATACGGTCCTAGCGACATGCTCATTATAGACAGAATTCTATCACTGGTAATGTCATCCTTGGAATATAAAATATAGTTTGTCTTTGCTACGTTAACCGATTGCAAATTCCAGCTAATAAAATCGGAAAACCTCTTAAAACACTATTCACTTTAAACTTTCTGGTCATTTTAGCCTTGAAGCTAAAATACACTTGTTCGGTCTGTTCAATATACTATGTCATTTTTTGGCTTATTAACATGCTTAAAATAAGGGGCCTCTGATGCCAGTAGTTCTATCAAGCTAGGTTGCAAAATCGACAGAAGAAGTTTGTTGTCTAATTTTCACGAATATAAAGTAAACTCACTATTATACGATCAGTTACATAATATGGTCAAAGCCTTGCTTCAGTAAAAGTAAAGAATAATTTTAAGTTCCTTCATTATCACTTATTACAGGGGAAAGCCCCCTTTACGGGAATAAATGGAACTTGAAACCCTTCTAATACTTATTTTAGGCTTAAATTCACCTTATAATAAGCAAAAAGAAGGGTTTAATGCGTATGGGACTTTTTTGTTTACATTTAGTATTCTTTTCCTTTAAGAGATCTTTATTCATGAGAGTAGTACTGCAAATAAAACTTTAGACAGCGAATAAAGAGGACAGCAACCCTGGCAATCTAGGTGAATTTCTAGGACAGCAGGGATTGAGAGTTGCCTGGGTAGCGGATGTGGGGTGGTCTGGTTTGCTGATAAGAACAAGTTGCGAAAATAATAAATTAACCTAATATTTGTGTTGCCTAATGGATTCTCATTGGGCTAGATCCGTGGCATGAAAAAGATGAACCTTGTCGAAGCTGAAACTTTCAGAAATACGATCTCCAGTTATCTATCACCTGAAGATACCGGTTGGAAGATAGGATCTCTACTGAGCAAGAGCTGGTGCAAAACATTTACCTTAATGGTTAACGTTCAATATTTACCAAACAGAGAGCCGGGAAATAAAAATTTAAGTCGTTTGAAAGTGTGATGAATTTTTAAGTTGTTTTTATTATATCTGGCAAAGAACAGTAAATTTTAGATGAAATAGATTTTATTTTTGTGTTTTAAATATCTTATGGTTATTTTGCTTTATTATTTGGGAGAGGGGCTAGAAATACTTTCATTTGGATAGAAAAAGCGCTTGAGCTGCTCCTCAATTTGGGAGGCTCTGCATTGGACTGATCTGGAAATGGAAACAATTTATGTTATCATACCCCCTCACAAGAAATAGGGTTCTCACCTTAGATTGCTCCAAAACACTCCTTCTCTGCAGAAGTATGTCTTCAGCCACATTGAAGCCGCATTCAACCACATTGTATCTCATTGAAGAACCAAAAGTCTCCTGGTGAAGACGGTCTGCCTCCAGAACTATATAAAGCTGCTGATGAGATTGTCGCTGCTCAACTAAAACCGCTGTTTGACCAAATTTGGACCGAAAAGAATTGCCCGAAGGACTGGAAAGTTTCAATTCTTCATCCTCTCTTCAAAAAGGGTTACAAGTCAGAATGGGAAAATACCCATGGAATCGCTCTTACTGTTATTGCGGCAAAATAGTTGCCATTCTTCTCAATAGATTTAAACCGGCCCGAGAAGAGAGAATGAGGAAAGAACAAACTGGCTTTCGAACCAGGGGTTCTTGAAATGAGCAATTTTTTATCCTTAGGCCGCTGTTACGCCAGTTTCATAAATATGGTTTGCCGCTGATCCTTATTTTCATTGATTTCATAACAGCGTTCGATTCAGTTGAGTAAGACGCTGCCTGGCGTATCCTAGAAGAGGATGAAATGCCCTCACATTTTGTAATATTAAAAGGTAATATTGACCAGATTGAATAAATAATATAATACAGGCTTTTCTTTTTCCAGACACCACCACCACTCCAGTGAAACAAAAAAAAATGGACAAGGTAAATGTAATTAGAAGTCCAATGTCATCAGTTGGAAAGCCTGTAACAGAAGCAGAAAAGACTATTGCAAAAATTTCAACGAGTTTACAATTACTTTATGATGAATTAGAAAAAATCAATGATGAATGCCAAGAACTGAAAGAAAAGGCTGTGCATGCCTTGAAAGAAGACAGAAGGGATCA
Source organism: Artemia sp. Kazakhstan ARC1039 (assembly GCA_029168905.1). Taxonomy (NCBI): domain Eukaryota; kingdom Metazoa; phylum Arthropoda; class Branchiopoda; order Anostraca; family Artemiidae; genus Artemia; species Artemia sp. Kazakhstan ARC1039. The sequence continues at coordinate 10,455 of JAQQPU010000480.1, read as the reverse complement.
GGTAAATTTTTAGTAATCATTTAAAATTTTAATTTCATTTATTTATTTAACTTTTAATTTAATAATTAAACTATTAATTATTATCAATTAAATTAACTTTATAATTGAAATTAGTATTCGTGTGAGTTTATTATCTCAAATAAGTTATTATTCTAAATTATTTATATACTCCTATCAATTAATTATATTAATTAATAAAAATATTAAATTTGATCTGCAGGATTTATTATTAGGAATGTTTGATTCTGCTAAGAAACGGCTGGTATGAAACAAGCCATGGTATACCTTTGAAATTTTGTAGGTACGTTGAGAGGGATGTAGAAAAGGTAACGGAGGACAGCCCGCCCCTCCCCTCTTGCCGTTTAGATGTCCTCCTTAACATTGATAGAAATCTTAAAAATCCATTTTATTCGAAATAGCCACAGCGTCTAATAGCTGTGCCTTAGGTGATGCCATGCCCCCATAGCCCAAGGTCAAGGAATGTAAATTATGTGATTCGTTTTTTTCATATGAAGAACTTATAATTGGGATAGGGTGGAATGTTCGATCTTAGGTTTGTCCGGAAAGGCTCAGGGTTTGTTTGAAATTTGAGGGGAATTATTGAAGGTAAATGTCAAGTTGTACGTTGAGCTAAACCAAAAGAATCTATCTGTATCCAAGCTACCAAAAAGACGCACCTGCAATATACGCCTATTATAGAAAACTGTATGTCTGTTAAATACAATAGTATGAAACAGACATTCTGGCATGGGCTTTATGTATTTTTGAGTGATTAGATGTACTTTATGTATTTTTGAGGGATTAGAACCACAGCCCATAGTAATCAAAAGTTGAAAAACGTGTTATGGTGATTTTGAAAAAGAGCCTGAAAACTCCCTGAAAATGACGTCAAATCGAAATAAAACACTGCACTATTGGAATCAGCATAGTCGAAAACCTTTTATAGAATAATTACAGTCCCCCACCTTGAACACCAAGGAAAATGACTTTTTTGCATGGGTAGCACTGATCTGTCTCCTTTTTTTTCTTTCTTTTTTTGTTCTAGAAGGGCTAGGGGATGGAAAGAGCATCATAGAGAGGTGTGTAATAGCTCATTCGAAAGGGAATTAAATTTGTAAGTGCCCCTTTTAAGTGACCAAAACGATTGGAGGGCAAATAGCCCCCCTCCCTACAGGCCCCCTCTCCCCAACAAGTCCTATACAAAATTTTGAGGTAGCCAGTTTGTTTAATATAATTCAAAGCTCCAATATATATGGTTTTGATGATATGGCCCTCCATAGTCCCTGGGGAAGGGCTGTATGTGGTATCGGGCGTATCGATATCGCGCGTATTGGTATCGCATATATCGTATCGGGAATATCGGTATCCACTGTTGTTTTTTTCAGTCATTTTCTAGGCTCATTTTTTTAAAGCATGCCCCGGCGAGGTATCATGGTTGCAGCAGCAGTTGCAACATAGTAGAGAGCGAACCACAGCCCATAGTAACCAAAAGTTAAAAAACGCGTTTTGAAAAAAAATGCCTAGTGAAAAAAAATTCGCATCTGACACTGACTCAGGAATGTTAACTATTGTTTCAGTTCGTCTTAAAAGTAAAAGTTTATTGCGAAAAGAAATTTATGGTGATTTCGAAAAAAGCCTCAAACCCACTCGAAAATGGCGTCAGATCAAAATGAAAAGTGTACCAATGGAATCAAAATGGTCAAAACCTTATACAGGGAAGTTACAGTCCCCCTCCCTGAACAACAAGGACAATCACTTTTTTGCATCGGTAGCACTGATTTGTCTCCCGTTTTTTTGTTTTTTTTTCTTTTTTTTTCAACAGGTCTAGCGGGCTACTACAACATCCTAGAGAGATTCTTAATGGCTCATTCAAAAGCTGTTTCTCATATCTACGTGCTTTTCATAAATTCTGCCATCTGCAAGTGCCATATGGCACTAAAATGGCACTTTTTGTACTATTTCTCAAAGGGTTTCACCGTAAACAGGCTATATCAATCAACATGGTTTGAACTTCAAAAGCAGTTTGAAGTTTCTTGAATATCATTTTAAATTTGACTATGGGACCAGAGAAAGGGACTACAATTTCAAGAAAAATCCTCTCCATACGTATAAATTGACCATCCCAAGAGGAAGAATGCCAAATAAAAAGGATTTTGCTGAAGATTTCAGGGTATATCTTCCCAAAATTTTTCTTCCCGCTGAAGCTTCTTTGATCCCTGCTGAAAATTTCCTTTGGACAATTCCAAGAAAAATCCTCTCCATACGTAAAATTGACCATCCCAAGAGGAAGAATGCCAAATAAAAAGGATTTTGTTGAAGATTTCAGGGTATATCTTCCCAAAATTTTTCTTCCCACTGAAGCTTCCCCATTTAATACCCCTCCCCCCTACAGAAAACTCCCCAGCAAAAAATCTCCATGTGTTTACCAATAACATATCCTTTTTTTTTTGGGGGGGGGGGGAGGGAGCGGGAGGATAAAAAAATAGCGCTCCAAAAATATGAATTTGATATATGTAATCCCTCTTGATTGATTACTGGGAATATTTCTGCTCTACGCTGTTATTATAAAATAAAACCAATTCAGATGTGCCTGATTTGCCTTTTTGAGCCTTAAAAAGTACCAATAGAGACTGAGGCTGACTGAAAAAAAAGTACGGGCAAATTTACCTAAAAAGCCATAATGAAGACATGGCCTTGGACTTTACCTCAGAGAATCATCTAAACTTGCTTAAAAATGAGGAAATTTTTCTTTTTGCAACGTATTAGCGCTAGTTTTGTATAATCCTAAAAGCACAGGGAAACATAATTAGTTGGTTTATTTATACTAGTTATATTAATATATATTTTAAATAGGCTGTGAAGTAGTAATTTCTGTCCGTTTTAAGTTTCAACTTCGGTCTTTACTTCCCTCGGAAAAACTTTGTTTTATTAAACTAATTTTGTTTAAATGTGAAGTAAAAAAAAAAAAAAAAAAAAAAAAATTGAATCACTTTTTACAAAAAAAACTGCATTTTTATCACTTTTATCACTTGTCTTTTCGTATTGCAGTCTTTTCAAAGATATTTGATTTTGTAAGCAATTTTGCTAAATAATACCAAATTACACATTTTTGCAGAATGGAGCTTGAAAACTCTTTAGTAAGGTTTTCTGATACGCTGAATTATAATAAAGAACGAATATGAAGTTATTATAATCACATTGATAAGGTTACTGTTTATAACTTGTTGAAAACATACAAAGGAATTAATTTTTCTCGTATTGTATTAAAGACCAAACTGTTGCCCATGCAATTAATTTTTTTTACGAAATATAAAGCGTGTCAAACAGTCGTGGTAACAAACTGTATAGTAAGATCGACTCGTCTCGATAATAACCGAAACTCTAAAAAAAACATTTTGATGCCAATAGATCAAACAGTTCGTGGTAACGAACTGTAAGTAAGGAGCGACCCGGCAAATGGTAACCGAAAATCTAAAAAACGGAATTTTGATACCAATAGATACATCAAAAGAATCAGATTTTAATTCTGATTTCAAATATATAAGTTGCATCAAGTTTAATCTTACCCATCAAAAGTTACGCGCCTGAGAAAATTTGGCTTATTTTCGAAAAAAAGGGGAAAGACCCCCTAAAAGTTATAGAACCTTAATGAAAATTACACCATCATATTCAGCGTATCAGAGAACCCTACTGTAGAGGTTTCAAGCTCCTATATACAAAAATGTGGAATTTTCCATTTTTTGCCAGAAGAAAGATCACGGATGCGTGTTTTTTTTTTTTTTTTATTTATTTTTTTTTCTTTTTCCCAGGGGTAACCGTGTTGACCCAGTGATCCTAGAATATCGTAGGAGGGCTCATTGGAACCCAAACACCTGATAACCCACAAATATTTAAAATTGATTTCACCTGGGTAGCCCATGAACTTTTCCTTCTATCCTGCAACACCTCCAGATAAGCTGCATTTACTAACCTATTATTCTGTAAACCAATCACCTTTTCTCAGTATCATATCATTCTAACCAATCTTTTTACCCTCAATGAAAACAATCCTAGATCACCCTTTAACATCAGACTATTAAATTTCCCGCTTAGCCCTAAAAGTCTCCTGAAATGTCCTAAATAAATTCACTCTATTTTTTCCTCTTTTTCAAACCCCCAAACTTCCCCACCGTAACTCAATACTGGGCCTACCTTCGTCTCAAAAATTCTCTTCTGTAGCTTAATATCTGCCGGTCCTAGATGCCTAAGGGGACTCTTCAATAACTCCCATGAAGCCTTCTGACCCTTCCAACTCCCTATTTGCACCTTATCACTCCATCTCCCTGAACTTGTAAACTTACATCCCAAATAAATAAAATTCTTAACTTCTTTTATCTCTTTCCCTTTAAAATAAAACTTATTCTTTTCCCTTTCTTCTTTTCCAAAAACTAATGTAACTCATTTATCAATATTTAAAACTATTTTTTTACTCCTTAAATAACTATCCAAAATCTCTAACATCTTTTGCAAATCCGGAGCCGATTTCGCAAGCAGTACTATGTCATCTGCGAATAATAAACAAAACAGCTCCAGCGACATTAATTTTAACATAGGGACATTTATATTTCTAAAATACTCCTCTATATCATTAATAAAAAGAGAAAACAAACGCGGTGATAGAATGCACCCCTGTTTAAGGCCCACCTTACTTAAAAGTGGCCTAGAATAAGAAATACCTACCTTCACTACTACTTTAACCACCTCATACATTTTCCTTATAACTTCTACTAACTTAATTGGCAATCCTAATTTCACTAATACCCCTTTCAACATACTCCTTGAAACCTCATCAAATTCTCCCCTAATGTCCAAAAACGCCGTATATAGCCTATTTTCTCTATACCTCGTATATTTACTAATTAAAACCTGTAAACAAAAATATTTGATCAATTGTACTATAGTTTTCCCTAAACCCTGCCTGACATTCAATTAATCTACCTTTGTATTGCAACCATTTATCCATCCTATTAGACAGCACTTTACAAAATAACTTACTGATAGAACTTTCTCAGACTTACTCCCCTGGAGTTCTTGTGCAGGTTTCTTTCTCCTTTCTTAAATGATGGGATCATAAATCGATATCTGCCAATTTTGCGGCCATAGAGGTGTACTTAGAATTGCCGAGAATATCAATGCAAGCACTGGCCGTATCCATGCTCTTGACCATTTCAACAGCTTAGTTGGTACTCCTCCGTCGATGCCCGGTGATGAGTTCCCTCTCATGCTTTTCAAGGCGTGCCATATTTCCTTCTGTCCAACAGGCTCCAGTAGTTTAGCATCCTCTGAATCCAACTCAATATCGGCTGTTTCTTCTAAACTATCCATCTACTCATCAGATCTCTCTTCGTCCTCTTCGGTGTATATCTCTTTGTGTTTTTGCTCTAAGTATTCTGGCCAGGTATCGGCGTGAGGGACTGAATCAGTCAACCTTCTATTTTCTGTTGATTTCCTAATTAACTTCCAGAACTCAGTTGTATCATTCACGCTAACTTTCACCCGTATTTTTTGCCTCTCTTCCTCTTCAAAACGTCTCTTTTTCAACTTAAATAGCCTTTTATATCCCCTTCGCTTTCCCTAAAAACCTGTAAATTTTTTTCCAGATCAACTGTACTACTAGCCTTAAGCAATCTAAAAGCTTCTAAAACCTCCTTCTTGTTTTCCTCACATTCCTTGTAAAAAAAACCATCAAACCAGTACTCCTAACATTTTTTTTCCTACGTGCCACCTTAGTTCCTATCTTATACAAAACCCCCGACAAAAAATCAACAGAACCTGCTATATCCCTTTCCCTTGCCATATCCTCACTCTTCTGAATAAATGAATCCAGCCCTCTATCTTCAACTAGTACCTTTTTCAACTTCTCTCCTCACTATCATTATCAAACCTTAAACCTTCTCTCCATTCAAGTTCATTACCCATCTTTCCCTTAACCCCAAATTTTTTTTTGGCTTTCAGCCCATCCTCCACCTGCTAATTCAACCCTAATAGGCATGTGATCCGACCCAGCCAGCGCCATCACCTCAAAAACCACACAACAGGAAAGAAGCCCCAGACTAACAACCCCATAATCTATAAAACTTGGAGATTTACCCGAAAAACATGTAAAATCCCCCACTCCTTTATCCTTCCCTGTCCTCCCATTCAAAATAACCAAATTCTGCTTACCACAAAAATGCAATAATTTTTTACCCCAATTATTCTTTCTCCAATGACCATCCGTACTCGTCCTCCTCATAACCGACGGCTCAATCATGTAAACTCTATTCATTTTTTCTAGTTCGAGATCCACCTCCTCCTCACGGGCTCCTTCGTCCTCCCCTGTATATCCGTTAAAATCCCTAGAAAAATAAAATAATCGGACGAAAACTGTTCTGAAAAACGATCCATATCATTTTCTAATATCTCCCAGGTATCTTCATCACTAAAAGTGCTAGTTTCCGGCGGTAAATACACTGAACAAAAGATAAACGAGTTACTACCTAAAGATACTCGCACCCATACTAGATTACATGGAACACTTTTCAACCGAGATACATTTCGCCATCTTTTCGTTATCAATAATGCAACTCCTCCATAAGTTCTACCATTCTGCGATCGCTTTCTTTGTGATCCAAAATAAGAAAAAAACCTTCCATTCTCTTTTCTTTTTCCAGCCACGTTTCTACTAATGATACAACTGAAAAATCATGACATTTAAGAAGACACTCTACTTTAAGATACGAAAAACCCTGAACATTCCAATGCGCTAAATGGCACTCGTAATTTGCGCCATGGCCCTGCTTATCCTATCTACTATCTGAGCCAATGGGTTGTGACGGGTTAAATAGTTGCCTAGGCTCCATGTTTTTAGGGTCATCAGCTATAACCGACTTGCTCTTCTCTCTTAGGTGGTCATCTGGGCTAATAATTTGTTGTCTGTTACGTTTGGGAGCCCCCACAGGCCCGACAAAAGCTGATGTGGAGCCTTTTTTAATAACCGGGGTATTACTGTTCACCCCATTTAATTTGTTATCACTACTAAGCTCCTCCACTACACTAAAGAAGGATGGAATTGAGGATGAGGATCCTGAACGCGATCTTGAATTGTAAGTTTCTTCCGGGTTAAACCGATTATTTTCAGAAACCAAACTCGTTACTAAACTTTTTTGTGGCACTGATAAAGACCCAGATTCACGGTGAAACTTTTTTCCAACATTTTCCTTGAAATTGGTCATGGTACTTGCTGATGACTCTATATTAGGGGCATTCGTAACCTCAACTACAGATTGCTTATCAAAGCTATACGTGAAACACTGTTGACCAATATATAACTTTGTCCCTCTTAGTCTTGCTTCTCTATTTTCTCCTCTAGCATGTTCAAGTAGGTTTTAGGTGGTTACGGATAGACAGTTCACGCTCCGTATAATCAGGCGTAACACCAAGACCCGCCTTTTTCAGGCGAGCACTTGACCGCAAAATAATATCATGAGTGTAACCGCTTGTGAAAATAACCAATACCTGTCGCGTGCCTTGTTTAGCATTTAGCCGAAAAATGTCTCTAATATCCATCATTTTCAGCCCTAAATTTGGCACATCTAAGTTCAGTGCTTTCATTACATCTTCTCGTTAAGAAGAACCTTTGTTTGCAGGATCGAAATTATACAGGACCAAATTACACTTTTTAGACTCATTTTCTAGTCTTTGCAATTTTACGTTAGTAGCCGACATTTCAGCTTGCAAACTTAGGTAATCTTTCTTCAATTGTGACGCATCCTCCGAGAATTTCTCTACTGTCGAATCAATTCGCAACGAAATAGCAAATAGGTTGTTTCTAAGTTCTTGAACCTGCGACGAAACTATTTCTATTCCGTTCAATTTTCAATTAATTTCTTGTAGAGTTTCAGATAAATTAACTGAAGTCATAATTAAACCGGAAATATGGTTATAATAATTAGAAAGATTGCTTATCTTTCTGTGAGGGCCGAGCCTCACAAATGCATCCAAGTGAATATTCCAGTGACTATAATTATTCTCACAAAATTTCCACTTAACATAGCAAGTCTTATAAAGTAAGATTTCCACTTAACATGACAATTCTTGTCAATAGAAAGTGGTTTTTCAAGTTATTTTACTGCCTGTGTATTTAGATGTTAGCGGAATGAATGCTGAAATAATACTAAGTCAGCGCTTTGTTCTGCCTATATCACGTTGTGAAGTTACAAATGCCTTGAATCATCTCAAGTCGAAATCTATTGATGCCGATGGTATCTCTAAAAAGTATCTAACTCTCGAATGTGCTGAACTTGTATAATCTTGCGCTTTTGTTTCAAATGTGCTTGGCGTCTTCTGTTCGGTTGCAGCGGTTTGTGTGGCAGCGTGACTTCAATTTTAAAAAGAGGTAAACCGCCAACAGTTTGCTCTTCTTACCGTCCAATTTCTGTTTCTTGCAATATTAGCAAGGTCTTCGAGTATATTCTTTTTACCTAGCCTAACTCAAAATATTTCTTTCTTTGGTGAAAATCAACTTGGTTTCCGATCTGGTGTGGGGTGCCAACATGCTCATCGTGGCCTTTCTTCTATTCTACTTTCTCATTCTTCTAAGGGTAAAGGCGTATATCTCTGTACACTTGATCTTTCAAAGGCTTTTGATTTTGTTGTTCATAACCAGCTTTTCTTTTCTTTGGCTTCTTATGGTGTTACTTTTTCGGTTATTTACCTTCTACGGTTTTGGTATTCTAATTCTTACCTCCGCCTCAAATCTTCTCCAGAAACAACTATTAAAGTGCTTCGAGGAGTAAGGCAGGGAGGTGTTTTATCACCAAACCTTTTCAAAATTTGTATTTCTACCGTTCTGGAAAAGATCTCAGGCACTTACTTTTCTGGCTCTACTGATATTTCATACATTGCCTATGCTGATGATATTCTGTTGATTAGTCATACTAAATCTGCTCTTTCTGCGATGGTTTCTTTAGTTTCTCAGTCTTCCCTAAATATTGGTCTATCCCTGAATTTTGACTAGTGTGAACTCTTATCTTATAATCTGTCTTCATCTACTCCTCTGGTATGTAATGAACTTTCAGTATTTTCTGTCTCTTCCTTTCGGTGGCGTGGTATTACTGTATCTAATTCTCCAGCTCTTTTCTGTTAACCAATTGTTGCTGATGCAGTAAGAAAAATTCAGTTCAGTTATTCAAAAGTTGTAGCAAACCGTGGAAAATATAGCAGAAGAGCTCATGGGCGCTTATTCTCGACTTTTTCGGATCCTTCTGTACTTTATTTTTCGGGTGTTGATTCTGTTCTTAAGAATTTCTTCTTTCTCTGCCGCCATGGACTAGGAATCGGTATCTAGTTAAAAATTTCCATGTTACTTATGTAACTCAAAAGCTCGGTGATCTACACAAAGAGCTTTCTGCAGATGCACTTTGTAATATTGGCCCTGACCATGGTCTTTTACAGTTTTTTTCTTAGTAGAAATTAATTGCTAGTGTTTGTTGATCTTCTTTTTTATTTTTTTATTATTATGCTTATACTACACTTATACTATTTGTTCTCTTGTAGTTGTGGGTAATAAACGATTGAATTGAATAACTCTAAACTAAAACTCTAAACTAAAACTCTAAACTAATACTCTAAACTTAAACTCTAAACTGAAACTCTAAACTAGAACTCTTAACTAGAACTCTAAACTAAAACTTTGAACTAAAACTCTAAACTAAGACTAAACTAAACTCTAAACTAAAACTTTAAACTAAAACTCTTAACTAAAATTCTAAACTAAAACTAAATTAAAACTCTAAACTAAAGCTCTAAACTATAACTCTAAATCAAAGCTCTAAACTAAAAATCTAAACTAAAACTCTAAACTAAATATCTAAGCTATCTAAGCTAAAACTCTAAACTAAAACTCTAAACTAAAACCTTAAACTAAAAATAAACTAAAAATCTAAACTAAAACTCCAAATTAATCGAAACTAAAAACTCTAAACTAAAACTAAACTAAAACTTAAAACTAAAACTAAATTAAAAACTCTAGACTAAAACTAAAATAAAACTCTAAACTAAAACTCATAACTAGAACTCTAGGGGAGCTTCTACAAACTTGATTTTCCCCCTTCTAGCTATATTTATTCAATGAGAGAATTTCCAGCTTCTTTAATTTGGATGGTTGCTACCATCTTATATTATTACAGTCTCTCATTTTTTAGTATCTAATTTTTGGCCAGTGATTATCATTTCTAAAATTGTGTCTATGATTTTTCTCCCCTTGATAACTAGGAGTTCCCCAATTTCGATTATTTCTTTGGTTGTACCGGTTGTTGAAATTATAGCAGCTCTGTTGCTCTTCACCATATAAATTTCTACGATGTTGAACATTTGATTGCGTGTAGGCCTGAGTTTTTCTCTGGGTTTCTTCGGGAATTTCCCCAAACTTAGCAT
>JAQQPU010000479.1:64459-88475 GCA_029168905.1 Artemia sp. Kazakhstan ARC1039 | reverse complement strand
CTAGTTGCCCTCCAATCACTTTCGACTATTAAAAAGGGCACTAGCCCTTTGAATTTCCAATCGAATGAACATTTCCAAAGCAATATTTCTACGACAACGTCTTCTTTAAAAACCTTATATGCCCCCAGGGCATAACTTAAAACCCTTACCCTGAGAGCTCTGGGGAAGTTTCCTCCTCAAAAACATATTTTCTATATGAAAATCAACTACGCTGAACAAAATGGCTGTCTCAAAGTTTTGATTGGATGTGTTTTGCGAAATGATAGGCGTGGGGGGAATAGTTGCCCTCCAATCACTATCGACTATTAAAAAGGGTACTATCCCTTTTAATTTCAAATCGAATGAGCCCTTTTTCAAGTTTCTTCGACAAAGATTTCAATAAAAACCTGATATGCCCCCAGTGAATAACTTTAAACCCTTGCCCTGAGGGTTGTGGGGGAGTGTCCTCCTCAAAAACATATTTTCTATCTGGAAATCAACTACGCTGAACAAAATGGCTGTCTCAAAATTTTTATTAAATGTGTTTGGGGAAATGATGGGCGCGGAGGAGGGCTAGTTGCCCTCCCATCACTTTTGACTATTAAAATGAGTACTATCCCTTCAAATTTTCAATCGAATGAGCCTGTTTTGAAGTTTTTACGTCAACTCCTTCTATAAAAACCTTATATGCCCCCAGGGCATAACTTAAAACCCTTGCCCTGAGGGTTGTGGGGGAGTGTCCTCCTCAAAAACATATTTTCTATCTGGAAATCAACTACGCTGAACAAAATGACTATCTCAAAATTTTGTTTGGATGTATTTGGGGGAATGATGAGCGTGGGGGGGATGGACTAGTTGCCCTCCAATCACTTTCGACTATCAAACAGGGCACTAGAGCTCTCAATTTCCAATCGAATGGACCCCGTTTGAAGTTACTACGACGACCCCTTCCGTATGAAGGGCCCTGCTCTAAAGGAAAAAAAATAATAAATAGTACATTGTGCCAACATCGTTCTTATATGCCCTCATGACATAACTCAAAACCCTTGACACGAGGGTTGTGGGGGAGTGTCCTCCTCAAAAACATATTTTCTATCTGGAAATCAACTACGCTGAACAAAATGGCTATCTCAAAATTTTGATCTATGTGTTTGGATGAATGATGGGTGTTGGGGGGGGGGGGTCCAGTTGCCCTCCAATCACTTTCGACTATTAAAAAGGGCACTAGCCACTCCAATTTCCAATCGAATGGGCCCTTTTCGAAGTTTCTACGACAACTCCTTGGATACGAAGTGCCCGGGTGGAGAAAAAACATACATTGTGCCCACATCCTTCTTTACTTAGGAAGTGCTAGCGCGCTGCCTATGATATAAGCGCATTTCAAACCTGAGTTTGAACTAAACACTTTGTACTAAAATTGGTTTTTTGGCAGCATTAATAAAAAGGACGCGATCAACTTTTGGAAAAAGTTAGGATTTGTGACAACTTATTCCGAGTGTGAAGCTAGATTGCTTGATAAGACTCTAAATTTATGTTTGATTTGCTAAAAATTCTGGAACGGATAATGCCACTTCAATGGATATTATTGTTCTTACTGCTTTTCTTTGACTTGATATTTTGGTTCAAAATATTATCCCATAAGGGAATTAACTAAGTCTCTAGCTCACCTCTTTGCGTTTTTATTTTTTGGGTCAATTGGCTAGGAAATATATTTCATGGCAGCACGTTCCCTAGTTCTAGTCATAGTTGAAGATAGAACTTTTTTTTAGTGAGGTTTTCAAAATATTTCTTTCCAGCCAAATTGTTGATATTAATTTTACTTGCAGCTGCGATCTGTGTTTCTCACATGGCTGCCTTGGATCTTAAGAATGCAGAGACCTGCTGATAAAGTAAAGAACAAAAGTTTGTTTCTTAATTCTAAGATGAAAGAACTGGAGATGAAAGAAAGATCTTCTAAAAGCCTTCTTGCCAATGTTCTAGACATAGACGACGACTTCAGGTAGAGAATTTCTTTCTTTTATAATTTTTAATGCAACCAGATTGAATAAATTCAAGCGTCACTGGCCAAAGAGGGGGGGGGGGTTGATTTCGTCTACAGAATAATCATTTATGTCGATTTTTATCAATATATTGGTAAAAATTCATAAATCAGCATTATTTTATCCAGGATACCAGGGCGTCTTGCGCATTATTTTGATATTTTCCTTTTGATGTTTGAACTAACCAAAACACACCATCCCCCAAACCCCGCTTATATTCATTATCTTTATAGGAGAAGTTGCGTAATTACCTGTTTGGTTAGACGATAACTGTTACTATAATTGTCTTGCCCTTTTTTAAATATCAAGCCTTCTTAGGCAATAGTAATGACGCCATAATGCTTTTTAACACCCATAGGGGGTATACTATTGGAGTTTCCAACCCTCAACATGTTATTACGCGCACCTGGGTCTTACGTGATACTATAGTACACCTCTTTGTAATAGGGAATGTTTTTTTCCTTGATTGTTACGTTATTACTTAAAAACCTAAGGGGATAGAAAAACCCAGGGCCAGCCAATCAAGTGGAGAACCTTCAAGAAGCCGATATTATTGATTATGTATACCTGTTTTTTATGTAATAGGAGATTGTTTACCTAGGTTGAGGATGACGTAATCTTGCGTGTCTTCTTAGATCCTACGTTTCACTTACCTCAGTATCGAAAAAGAATTCAGTGTGTCAACATTGTACATATTGTTCTTGGCATAATTTTAGTAATGGATGCTTTTACTATGTTGGAACTTGAAGGTACTAGGAACGGTGAAATAAAGCCTAGAGTACCTAACGCAGCAGTAGAAATTACAAGGGGTTGTTGGCTAGCCCTAGAATAGGAGGAGAGGTTTGCAAGATGTGTAATAACATTGAGCAAATTCAAGCTGAAAGAAGAGTTATGTTTTTCAGCAGAAGTGAATATAATGCACATACAAAGATTGCAAGACGGATTAAATGCATTAGTGCAATATATTGAACAAAATGATCCGAATCAATATATAAAAAAGGAGTAAGTTTGTTGGTATTCCATTTCAAATGTTTTTCATGTTGAATATCTTACTGGCAATGAGAAGGTAGAAAGAATCTTCATTCTTTGTTAGTCTATAATCGGCAGAGAGACTGTCAAGATTAAAAATGATTGGATTTGAGAAACAAAAGATCATACGGAATCTAGTGAATTTTGAAAAATTATCATTTCCAAGAATTATCAGTTCAAATGAAATTCATCTCTCGAAAAATAATGGACGATATAATGAAAAATGAGTCTCCATCTTTGGACTATTGTATGAAACTTTTACGCCGCGGGCCAGATACATTTACTCAATTTATTGACATACTAATTGAAACAAAACAAAATGCAATTGTGAATTTGCTTTTGAATGCTACCTACAAATTCTTTCCATGCGGACATTTTTGCATGGCAACAACAAATAAGTCGAAAAATCATGACCTAATGGATTTTGTGATGTCACTCGATTACTCCTCCTTCTAAAAGTAAAAGTAACATTTTATCGTTCGCAAGTAAGTTTCTTTTTGGAAGTGAGACAGTCAACAGTGAAAAAAAACTTTTAAACGTGTAAATTATGTCTGTATACATTGGACAGACGGTTATCCCGTAAAAGTTGTACTGTTATTGATGACCTCAATGAAAAGTGTAGATGCGGCAATCCATACAAATTGCATAAAGGATATGTAGTGCAAATTAAAGACTGTAATTCCTACCTTGAATATGTTTGTGACTCTCACACTAGAGGTCTCCTAGTCTTTAGTTGTCATTATGATAAATGTGATGAATGGGAAAATACTTTCTGATTATTTTTAATAGACTGGTATCGTCGTGGTTTTAAATTGTTTTGGGAGGAAGAACCTGGTCTAAGCTTCAACTGCTGGAATAATAAGAGAGTCTGGTTTTTACGACGTCGCTTTGAAGATACTGGCTACTATGATTATAAACCTACTGATTTTTATTGTGCTGTTACAGAAAGTGATTCTTCATGTGAGAATAGTGCGTGTGACATCGCTAAAAAATAAGCGAATTGAAACAGGTGAATTTTATAATCGGAATTAAAATATTATTCTTGAATTTAAAAAGAGAAGTAATAAAAGTGAAGATACATTATATTGTAGAAAATGTTAGCCTGACTTTGCATGCCAAGATGAGTAAAAGCTTAATCATAACGAGCTGCCGCCACTTATCGTTGCCGTTGGTTTCCTATACATGGAAGAAGAAATATAAAGTATGAAGGCTTTCTGTCGATACATTTTTATTAATAAACAAATACAAAAACATTCTTAAAGCACTTTACTCTTTGGGCACTGAAATTTATAATATACAGGTAGGAAAGGGTATTTTCAACTAGAAAGTCGTTAAATCGAGGATTGTGTACATAAATGCTGAGAAAGTATATCCAGGACACCGAAATAAAATATAATAGTGCATGAAAACCGCTGCTTCTGGTCGATAAATCTTGTACCTGTATTCGATTTTGAATAATAGACTTTCATATTTGCTGAAAAATTTTTTTGATGTGCAGGATGTGGAATGCATACGGCAGGCAAAGAGGATCGAAAAATCCACTGCTCGTCGCTGTTTGAAGGATGCATAGCCAATGACCCGTCTTTACAGTTGATCGTTTACTAATATCAATGATAAGGGTATTGTTAGCCCTTTTAATATTTTCAGGGATCTGAGGGTATTTGATAGGATTTGTATTTGGATATGTATGGATCCAAGTCGAATATATTGGTTATTTGATTGGTGTTCTTGGTGCCAAGTCTAATAGAACAGTTCAATTTGGGGTAATTTCCCAAAAGGTTTCAAATTGATTTAGCGATGTTAATGTTATACTCTCCAGCAACGGCTAGGCAAAGGTACACTCTAAATGTATAGTTCCCGTTCGGACAATACTCAGACAAATCCAATACCAGACAAACCCAATATAATGATACCAGGAGTTTTCGCAAACAGTGCACGGTTATACCATTTTCAAATAGTTGCCAATCTCGATCTAGGGGTTGCATTGTTAATTCATTTAGGATCTTTTAGGATTTATCAAAGGATAAATTGTAGATTTGTATTCAATTTACGTTACATGCAAGAGATGAAAGTCCAAATATTTCAAATTAGTATGGGAAATTTGTCCATGAACCAATGGCACTAGCATTTTTTACAAAAACCAAAGCAAGTTTTGAAGGAATTTCAGACTTGTTAAATCAACAGTCAGTATGAGTGCGTAAATCCATAGCTATATGTCGTTGATTATTGATGGTATGCGGAACGACCAGTTTAGTATTATTTCCACTAGCGCTTAATTGTTATTGCCAAAGCAACAGAACTCATAACCTGTTATTTTCGTATATGAAGTATTGCCGAGGTGAGAGAAGCTGTTGCATCAGGCGCAGTGGCTAGTTCTTTTCGCAAAATAAAATTGGACGTGGTAAGTTGTAGCTTTGTATCAATCTTAACATTGGGAGGCATCCATTGAGATATATCAAATATTTCATGACTTATTTTCCCAACCAAGTGTAAATCACTAGTTATCACCTCTCTAAATAAGCCTCTCAATTTCTTATATGAATCTGGAGTCAACGGCGTGAATTGTATGTAACTTAAATAGTTTGAAACATTGTTGCTTGTGCTCACCAACGTTCCATTTATGTAGACACTTATTTGTCTAGAGAAGTTGTGTAGTATGCAATTTTCATAGAATAGCCCCTAGCCAGCACTTGGTATTTCGCTGTTAATTTTTTTGACAATCATTTGCAAATCTTCAAACATTGGAGTCAAATTTATGAAACAGTCTAAACTGGAATAAATTCGAAAATGTTCGTTTTCGGAGAGCGGTTGTTGCGGATAAAATTTTTCATAGTAACTATATTTAACACTCGCATCAACATTTTCTGAATTGAAAAGATTTAATGATGAGGCACATTACATAATTTGCACTTTAATTAAAAAATATAAAAGTTTTTACATTTATAACTTTAATAAAACAAATAATATTAATATTTTGATTACTAAATATCAGTATATGTATATTAAACTGACAATACACATTTATTTGTATTTTTTTAAGTAAAGTGCAAATTATGTTCTGGCCTTGGGAAGGCATATGGGTTTTAAACCAACTTATGTTAATTTCTGCTCGTGTCGAGTTTGACTCGGTTATTTATTGTAATTTATGTTCGTTTTGAGTTTTATTTATTTATTAATGCTGATTTGCGGTAGTTTCACGCTTGGTAGATTGTTTGATTTTATTTTTGTTCATTTTTTCTTTATTGGAGTTCTTTACTTTTCTTTGAAAAACTTATTTTGTGGAAAAAGTTTTTTTGCAACTAATTTCTGTTCGTTTTATATTGACATAGTCTTTTCAGGGAAAAAAATAATACTTTAAATCTTTTCGTTTCTTTTAAGGATTTATAGTTTGGCCTGCTGTTTGTATGCTGGAGCAAAATTTTCAGCAGTTTTTAACAATATACACCCTTTTAAAAATCTGAACACAAATAGTAGTTTTTAATTTAGTTTCATACCTCCTCTGGTTGACCTGAAATGGAAAACTTGATAGCATTTGCAATAAAATTCTGTTTACTTTCTTTAATAGCTTTCTTTGAATGCACTTACGCTATTTTGATTTGGTTAAATTTTAAGAGCAGAGGTAGACCCGAAAGTTAAAACATAATACCCTCAGTCATTCTTGGGATACTGCTGAGATCCCTTATTAGGAATTAACATTAACACAGTGCATTTTGATTTAATCTTAAGACAGCATTTAGTTTTTAAACATAAAGGTAAATGGAAGGGTGGGCGTGGGAGGGAGATTAGTTTCCCTCTAATCACTTTCGACTATTAAAAAGGGCATCATCCCTTTCCATTTTCAATCGAATGAGCCCTTTTCGAAGTTCCTACGACATCTCCTTCGATACGAAGTGGCCTGGTCTAAACAACAACAACACCAACAAAATAATACATTATACCCACATCGATCTTTACTATCAAAATGTCAAGCCTTCCAATCACTTTCGACTATTAAAAAGGGCACTAGGCCTTTCGATTTCCATTTGAATTAGCCTTTTTTTAGTTTCTACGACAACGCTTTCTATAAACAACTTATAGGCTCCCAGGGCACAAATTACAATCCTTACCGTAAGGGTTGTGAGGGTGGTTGTCATCCTCTAAGACCTAATTTCCAGAACTTTCAACTACGTTAAACAAAATGGCTATCTCAAAATTTTGATTGGATGTTTCTGGGAAAATGATGTCTTTGAGGGTGTGTCTGGGTGGGCGTGAAAGGGGCGTTAGGCACTCTCCAGTCACTTTCAACTATTAAAAAAGGCACTAGCCCTTTCAATTTCCAATCAGTTGAGCTCTTTTGAAGTTACTACGACAACGCTTTCAATATTACCTTATATGCCTCGAGGGCATAACTTACAACCCTTGCCCTGAGGGCTGGATGGGGGGTTGTCATTCTCAAAGACCTAATTTCCAGAACTTTTTGCAACGTTGAACAAAATGGCTATCTGAAAATTTTGATTGGATGTGTTTGGGGAAATGGTTGGCGTGAGAGGGGGGTTAGTTACCCTCCAATCACTTTCAACTATTAAAAAGGGCACTAGCCATCTCAATTTCCAATTGAATGAGTTTGAAGTTATTTACGACATTTCTATCTATAAAAACCTTATATGTCCCCAGGGCATAACTTACAACCTTTGCCTGGCGCTCTGGGGGATTTGTCATCCTTAAATAAATAATTTCTAGAACTTTCAACTACGTTGAACAAAATGGCTATCTCTAAACTTTGATTGAATGTGTTTGGGAAAATGATGGCGGGAGAGAGGGGTTAATTACTCTCCACTCACCTTCGACTATTAGAAAGGGCAATTTCAATTTCCAATGAAATGAGCCTTTTTTGAAATTTCTACAACAACTTTTTATATAAACCTTATATGCCTCCAGGGCATAACTTACAACCTCTGCACTGAGGGCTCTGATATGGTTATTATCCTAATAGACCTAATTTCCGGGAGTTTCGACTACGTTGAACAAAATGGATATCTTAAAATTTTGATTGGATGTGTTGGGGGAAATGGTGGGCGTCAGAGGGGGGTTAGTTGCCCTTCAATCACTTTCGACTATAAAAAGGACACTAGCCCTTTCAATTTCCAATTGAATTAACCATTTTTGAAGTTTCTACAACATCGCTTTCTAAAAAAAACTTATATGCCCCCAGGGCTTAACTTACGACCCTTACCCTGAGGACAGTGAGGGTGGAGGGGTTGTCATCATTAAAGACCTAGTTTCCAAAAAGTTTAACTACGTTGAATAAAATGGCTATCTAAAAAGTTTGATTGGATATAATAATAATAATAATAATAATAATTATAATAATTTTATTTCAACCCTTCATACAATTACATGTAAATGCTCGAAGGAGTTACAAGAACGAAAGACAAAATAACGAAAAAATCACACAACGCTACAAAAAAAATTAAACTGCGATAACTATGGAAAAGAGAAAACAAACGAAATCAAAATCACTATTTTAATGCACAAGACTAGCCAATGGCAAGTCGTGTATTCTTCTATTTCGACTTTTGAAACGGTTATACAACTCATCCATTTTCTTACTTAACTCAAAAATATAGTACCTCTGCGAAACATAAGAGTTTCTGAACCATATGGGAATTCCAATAAATATTTGCAATACCGAAAAAAATTGAACGAATTTGGTTACGTTCGGTTTTACTAAAGTAATTCCATAAAGGGGTTAAAAAAAAGACATGTGGCGCGAACATGGCGTTACAGAGACGACCGAGCGTAATTTTGTCAAATTGATCTTTAGTTCGTGCTAGCATACCGAAAGTTTTCCGCAGTTTTTCTTTAAGTGCTGCAATAACTAGATTTTTAGTAGCTTTGACAGAATTCCCATACCGGAGTCCGAGATGCTCAAACTTATCCTTTTGGAGAACTGTCTTCCCGCAAACACCAACAGCACGATTTGGCAATGTTTCGTCATTCAGAACGACGAATTCAGTCTTAGACGGCTCTATTGTTAGGCCAATATCACCAAGTGCAGACGGCACGGCATTAATAGCTTTCTGTAAAGATTCTAAATTATCACTTATCAAAAGTAGATCATCTGCGTAAGATAGATGACTAGCATCGATTCCATCATCTATCAAAAAATCTTCTATAGATTTTGTCGCAGAACGTATTGCATTGTTAAATATGATTACTGATTAATGAGCCTTGTTTAACACCCCTACGTCCAGAAAGCTGTCCGGCAGTCCAAATTCTTACTTGAGAATATCGATACCATTACCACAGACAATTACAAACAAAGGGATCAACTCCTGCCCTTAGTAGTGACAAGACTGCTTGCGATTGTAAGACAGAATCAAACGCCTTAGATATGTCTATTGCGCAGACGAATAATGGAGTTTTTCGTTTCTCAACCTTTTCAACAATTGAAATAAAAGTTGTATGTGTATTCTGAACACCAAGACCGGACCGGAAACTGAACTGATTGTCACCAACATCCGCTCGTGCTGCCACTATAGTGCACAGTATCTTCTCCAGTAACTTTGCTAGAACTGAGCAAATAGTGATGGGCCTGTACGAAGAACAATCTTTATGGTCTTTCCCCTTCTTATGTATTCAGGTAACGATCCCCTGACACAAACCTTGTGGGAAAAACTGTTGCAATACTATTGCTTGGAACAATAAAGCTATGTGGCTAAACAGTTTAGGGGTACCATACCTCAGATGGTCCGGCTGAATGCCATCTGCCCCAGGCAATTTCCCTGAAGTAAGAGGACGAACAAAAGATTCAACACACTACGGGGTAATAGTAAGCCAGTTACTGTATTGGTTTAGTCGATCAAAGAGCTGCATCAGAATGTCCTGAAAATTACTTTCTAATAATGGAGGATCAGCCGCAAACAGTGATGAAAAATGTTCAAGCCATTTTTTTATTTCAATGCTATCAGGCGGCGACGAAAAAGAACGGATAAGATTAGACACTTCTTGCCATAGCTGACGAGGATTATTTTTTATTTCCCGCGATAGCTCCTTAACCCGACTTCTTTTCCAAGATTTCACCTTCTTCTGATATTGGTGTTTACTCGACTTCATAATTTTGAAAACCCATCCTGAACGTGGTCTTTCACAATCAACCCAAATTTGTCTCCAAAACACATGGCGAGACTTTTCAACCTTCAAACCAGGAAAATCTGACCAGCCTCTCTTACGGGTATTCAGCTTTATTTTTTCTGACGGAACTGCAACGGATGCAGCCATTTTCATGCTATGCACTAGTTCAAGCAAATAGCAATTCAAATCGAGAAGCCGGTCAGACTTTACCCGCGAGAGCAAATGAGACTGAACCCTTATCTTATCTAAGTACGAATCAAGTAGCATCTGGTAAGTTAATATATCAATACGACTCCAGTTCTGTTTAGTGAACCACTTGGGTCTAGAGGGAGCATATATCTCAAAAGAACTAAGTGGTAAATGAAACTCAAGATGCGAATGGTCACTTAAAAGAAAGTCTTCAGAAACATTAACTATCTGCTGCTGGAGATCCCACATATCAGTAAACACGAAATCGAGATCAGAAGTCCTACCACTATTATATATGTACATATATATGTATATGTACATATATATATGTACATAGGTAAACGATCTATTTTTCTGTAGACAACAGAAATTTTGCGGCAATGTAGCATTTAACATTTCTGAGCGACCAATGGTATTATCATTAACATCCGTATTAAAATCATCCATAATAACACAAAATTTACGGGTAAGAGCTATTCTTTCAAGTAGTTTCGACAATGACGAGCAGGCAGACGCAAACTTCAGACTCGATCGGTCATTTCTATAATTTGTAGGCATATAAACACAAACAGCAATAAAACCACTAAATTCTACCGCAAGACATACATCATTAGAATCAAACAGATTACAATTATACTTTTTTCTAACAGCTATCATTAAGCCCCCCGAGGGTAGACCCCCCGTACTTTTAGATGGGTAGATAAAATACTGATGATCAGAAGAAGTAATCAGTCTTGTGTTATTATTTTCATTAAGCAGATGCTAATTAACACAAATTACATCGAAAGCACCATACACTATTTGAATTACGTCTAATTTTTCTCTAGCACCGTTTATGTTTTGACAGAACACACGTACTTAGCCATTTATCGAGCTGGTTTACGATTTAAGTTCTTCGGCGCAGCTTGGTCTGGAATCTTACCACGAGCTGCATTTTTTAGGTTCGGGCACCGAAAGCTGTTACTTGCATGGTTGGATCCACAGTTAGCACACTTGAGCACAACTGAGGTGCACTCGGAGTAGCTATGATCACCGGCACACTTTCTACACTTAGTGTCCTTCTGACACTGGTTTGCACGATGACCAAAACCTTGACATTTATAGCACTGCAGCGGATTTGTAAGGGGCTTTGACACAGCAAACATGGTGTATCCCACTTTGATTCCAAACCTGAGAGCCTGATCAAAGTCAACCTTAGTAGCGAACGTGAGCTGGACAACTGAGGAATTTCCAAAGCGCTTGGCTTGGGAAACACCGCTAATTAGGTTGGGAATAGTTGAAACGTCGTAATCCTTGTCAACGTAAATGCTCCCGAGGCACTCTGAGCGCAGTACCTTGCTACGGATATTTTGCCCGACTTGGGCCCACCGAGGCGACAACACTTGCGGATGTTTCGTCTTTCATATGTACAAACAGCCTGTCTCTTCGTTGTTCGATTCTGTCTATTTTATCAGCGGGTCCAATTTTTCTCAAGAACTCCTTTTGCTTGGCAGGATTAGCACTCAAGCTCGCAGGGAGATTTGACAAAACAACTGGGATAGTCCTTTCTGGTCGGGGCAGAGATGGCCATATTGGTGTCTGGTTCTCTGAGCTAGGTACTGCAGAAGTTTCGTGCTTCTCTACAAGAAAACTTAGCATCGCTTTACAATCATTCAATCGTGAGGCAACAATCGTACTCACATCCTCAGGAATGGTGGGAACGTCAGCTGGGTCTAGAATGGCAAAACGAGGGGTTAGAACTTCATTTGCGAACCTTTCTGATATAACCTCATAAATAT
The DNA here is from genome assembly GCA_029168905.1 of Artemia sp. Kazakhstan ARC1039. Taxonomy (NCBI): domain Eukaryota; kingdom Metazoa; phylum Arthropoda; class Branchiopoda; order Anostraca; family Artemiidae; genus Artemia; species Artemia sp. Kazakhstan ARC1039. The sequence goes on along the minus strand of JAQQPU010000479.1, from coordinate 76,348 downwards.
CGCCATAAAAGGCAGAAGCCGGGTGAGATCCCCTACGACTCTGATTAATGTCTTTGTCGATTACTGTTTTACATATATCAATAGCCTCTTTCAGAGCTTCCTTTGAAAAAAACTTCGACTGCCTGATAAAAATATCCTTACTCGTTTTCTTCTCCACATGCCTCTGTATAAAGTTCAACACCGAACTTAAAACCTCGGTATTTTCCGTCATTTTTGATCCAGCTATCACCCCAAAAGAAAAGGGAAGCGTCAGCCACCGTTACCTTATCCCCGCAGTTTAAGGGTGACTCTATATGTTTTGGAAAAAGGTGGGTGTGAGAGGGGGGTTAGTTGCCCTCAAACCACTTTCGAGACTATTAAAAAGGGCACTAGCCCTTTGAATTTAAAATTGAATGAGCCCTTTTTCAAGTTTCTACGACAAAGATTTCAATAAAAACTTATATGCCCCAAAGGCATAAATTATAACCCTTTCTCTGAAGACTGTGGGAGGAGTGTTCTAATCAAAGGTATAATTTCCTGAACTTTAAACTGCGTGGAACAAAATGGCTATCTCGAAATTTTGATTGGATGCTTTTGGTGGAAAGGTGGGCGCGGAAGGGGTGTTAGTTGCCTTCCAATCACTTTCGACTGTTAAAAAGGGCACTAGCTATTTCAATTTCCAATCGAATGAGCCCTTTTTGAAGTTTCTAAGACGACGCATTCTATAAAAACCTTATAAGCTCCAAGGGCATAACTTTCAAACCTTGCCCTGGGGGCTGTGGGGGGGGGGGTCATCCTCAAAGACCTATGCATTCTATAAAAACATTATATGCCCCCAGGGCAAAACTTACAACCTTGCCATGAAGGCTGTGAGGGGGTTGTCAGCCTCAGAGGTCTAATTTACAGAAATTAAAACTACATTGAATAAAATGGCTATCTAATAAATTTTCATCGAATGTGTTTGGGGAAAAGGAGGGCATGAGAGGGGGGCTAGTTGCCCTCCAATAACTTTTGGCTATTAAAATGGGCACTAGAGCTCTGAATTTCCAATCGAATGATTTTCTTATGTTTCTACGACAACGCCGTCTGTAAAAACCTTATATGCCTCCAGATCATAACCTAAAACCCTTGCCCTGAAGGCTGTGGGGGATTGTCCTCCTCAAAAATATAATTTCTCTGTGGAAATCAACTACGCTGAACAAATTGGCTATCTCAAAATTTTGATTAGATGTGTTTCGGGACATGGTGGGCGTGGAAGGGGTGTTAGTTGCCTTCCAATCGCTTTCCACTATTGATAAGGGTACAAGCCGCTCCAATTTCCAATTGAATGAGCCCTTTTCGAAGTTTCTACGACATTTTCTTCGATATTAAGTGCCCTGCTCTAAAGGAATGAAATAATAAATAATAAATTGTGCCAACATCATTCTTATATGCCCTCAGGGCATAACTTAAAACCCTTGCCCCGAAGGTTGTGGTGGAGTATCCTCCTCAAAAAAATATGTTCTATCTGGAAATCAACTACGCCGAACAAAATTGCTATCTCAAATTTTGACTGGATGTGTTTGAGTGAATGATGGGTGTGGGGGGGGGGGGGTGGAGGGGCTAGTTGCCCTCCATTCACTTTCGACTACTAAAAAGGGCACTAGCCCTTTGAATTTACAATCTAATGATCCTTTTTTGAAGTTTCTACGACAACGCCTTCTATAAAATTCTTATATACCCCGAGGGCATAACTTACAACCCTTGCCCTGAGGGCTGTGGGGGAGTATCCTCCTTAAAAACATAATTTCTGTCCTGAAATCAACTGCGATGAACAAAATGTCTATCTCATAATTTTGATTGGATGTGTTCCGGGAAATGGTGGGCGTGGAAGGGGCGTTAGTTGCCTTCCAATCATTTTTGACTATTAAAAAGGTCACAAGCCACTCCAATTTACAATTGAATGAGGCCTTTTCAAAGTTTCTACCACAACTTCTTCAAAACGAAGTGCCCTTCTCTAAAGAAAAAAAAATAATAAATAATACATTGTGCCAATATCTTTCTTATATGCCTTCAGCGCCTAACTTAATACCCTTGCCCCTAGGGCTGTTGGAGAGTGTCCTCCTCAATTATATATTTTTCTATCTAGAAATCAACTAGTCTGAACAAAATGGCTATCTAAAAATTTTTATTGGATGTGTTTGGGAGAATGATGGACGGGGGGGGCAGTTGCCCTCCAATCAATTTCGAATATTAAAAAGGGCACTAGCCAATCAAATTTTCAATCGAATGAGCCCTTTTCGAAGTTTCAAAGACAACTCCTTCGAAACGAAGTGCCCATGTATAGAAACAAAAAAAATAATACATTGTGCCAACATCGTTCTTTACTCAGGCAGCGCTATTGCGCTGCCTATGATATTGTTTAAGAAAATGTCAAGTGTATTTTCATCATGATGAACATTCAGAGGACTCAGATTGGACAGGGATTGATGAAGGCGCTGATTATAAATCGACATGACTTTATCTATATCCTGAATAAAAGCAGAAGTATTTTTCAATGTACATTATCTTGAGATTGAAAGTCGAATAGTTCATATCAAATGTTCAATCAATGCCGCCTTTATTGGACTATGACTATGATAACGCATTGTATTTTATTTCGATAAAAACCTTTTTTACATGTGGATTATTAAATTAACTTCCCCGATCTAGTATTTTCCGAAAATAATTTAAAAACATCTTTTGATATTTGACCATATTCGCTTAATCGATTTAAAATATGTTTATTCCCTATAAGACTTTCTGGGAAGTTTGATGACTTTAAAAATTTATAAAAATAACTGTCAAATGATGCAAGTCTTTTGCGATTTTCTATTGAATCTGATACCAAATCAACTAGATTGTAGTTGTTGCCGTTGATTATAACATCATTCTTTTTCAACAATTTTTACATGTTCATTTTCAGCAAGATAAGTAAAGAGTTGTTTACATTTTTTTAGAGTCTTTTACATAGTAATGCATGTCACATACAGGAGGTAATAAGTTTACAACACTTTCTAACTCTTTAAATAAACCTTTTTCTTGTTTTGGTGGTTTCAAAGTTCCAAAACTTTGAAGCTGAGCATGATCGATTACATTTACTTTGAGAGGTCTTTCGCGATAGGTTTTATGCCTATCGACACGTTGAAGGGCATTTCAAAGTTAAAGTAATTTTTAATCGTCGGCTGTCTCATTGCTAATAAATCTACCAAAATTATCTCCAAAGTGCTCTTTGGGTGAAAGGTTAAGTTCTAATGGCGTCAATTTGTAGGGTATAGCCATTTTTCTAGAGACTATTGTTATAAGTCTCGCGATTATTGGCAGTATCAGTTAAAAGGAGCAACCACCGTTTTCTTTTAAAATCCTTTCCCTTATTTTTCCAAGCTAGGGCACGTACTAGTGAACGATGTTGCATTGTCCGTTGCTTAACTACTCCTGGTACCTGAACTTTGCCTTCGGATAAGTTTAAACAAAGCTCAGATAGGATATTAATGAATTGATTGTCAATACCATGTTTGATTAAAGCCTTCCTAAGGTGCGATTTTGAATTACCTAGTACGGAAACTAAATGTCTTTTTTCATGTATTTTCTTCAGTGTCATAATTGCAACTAATGACCTTTTTTAATGTTCACTTGTAGATATACGGTAATTTCATTGTCAAAAATATCATTGACTACACGTAAATCCTCGGGTGTGTTTTGATTGAGATACAATAGAATGTATGCATAGGGTTTATTTGTAGCTTGATTGTATGCCGAGAGTAGAAATTTCGGTTCACCGGGATACTTTTGTTGGTTTAAAGTTATGAGGGAACTCTAATCACGAAAAATCCTGTAGATGATATAGTAAGTACAATTCAAAGCAAGTATTCTCATACATTTTCTCTGATGAAAGATATTATGAAAAACAATGGTTACGCACATTTTTTCATGATGAGATTAGACTGTCAATAACAGTAACATCTCTTGAAACCATTCTTCAATGAATTCAACTAAATCATCAATGATCAACCACGTGTTTGGTTCAGTATCTTGAATTATTTTCGTTAAAAATTTGGTTTTGCCAGACATTTACCAATATTATCTTCAAATTACTCTTTTGGTGAAAAGGTTCTATTGCTGTCAATTTGTTGGGTTCCCCAATACACTAAACAAATTTCCCCTTGCAAACCCCATACACTTGTTTATTTTAATTGCCAAATCGTCCTATAGTGACAGATTTACTGGGTAGTTAACGTTACACGGCCGTGACATTGCCTTATTGGCAGTTTTGATAAGTGCAACCATGGCCGCGCCTACACAATCTTCTCTACCTAATGTCTCTAATATCTCTAACAATTGCATGGTATTACCAGCATTTCTTTTATCATGGGAATACTAGTTTGCAATGGCTTCACATTCTTTAACACGATTCGAATTCGATGGATCGCACACATCTTTGGGTTTAGCTTCGATATTTAAGGCCAACTTTTCCCTCTACAAGAGTGAATTTTGAAAACTCTTGAAACGCAAGATCGCATTATCACCCGAAACCGTCTCAACATATTGGTATCCATGACGCTTACAGTTCCTCAAGGGATTTTTTAATTTTAATTTTGCGTGGAATCTTGAAAGAGACATTGGACAATAATATCATGTATCCCGTAGATTTCCCCTCCCCTCACTTAAAACCCAACGAATAATGGAAATAGGAAAAATTGTCCAATTGAAACAGGGTCTGTTGGGGGTTTGTAAAGAATCAATACCCAGTGTTTCATCGATTCAATGGACGGAGTCCTCTCTGAATATATAACCCCTTTTTATCTTTACTTTACCCCTCTTCAAATTCTTTATCGTAGTGTAAAACTCCGACAGCAATCTTTAAATGTTCGTGGGCTCTCTCAAAAATGTCTATCCCCTTACCTGCTACAGGATATTATCCTAAGTCTGCTTTAGGAGACTCTGCCCCTCTCCGTCTCCATTAACAACCAAATCATCCAAATATGTCTTACTAACATCATTCATCTTCAAGGGTGTATGCCCTGCCACAAGGACTGCACACTTGAAGCACTAGGCCAGTATCGAAACGAAATTTTTGTACACCCTTACAGCCTTTTAAATATTCACTATATTTTACACCCTCCTTCCCGCTCCCGCCGAAAAAACAGATTCCTTTTTTTAAATTTAATTACACTAACATCTAAGCTTTCTATAAGATATAGAGGAAAATGAAAAAAAACTTATTATACCTTGGATGTGAAGGAAGATTCGTTTTGTGAGGAAGAATTAGTGACAGCACTAAAAGGATTAAAAAATGATAAGGCTCCAGGTTCTGATAGTGTGGTATATGAGTTTCTTAAATGTGGTGGCTATGAGGTTAGAAATAATGTTACTGAAGATCATGAATATTATTTTGAAAAAGGGGAAGTACCTAACAATTTTAGGAAAACCTTAATTAAACCACTGTGTAAGAAAAATAATAAGAATTAGTGTGGTAATTATCGAAGCAGTTGTCTGGTCTCTGCAGGTAGCAAATTTATTAGTAATATGATACTTTTTAGAGAGAGAGATGCTGTAGACAAATTTTTAAGAGAAGAACAGTGAGGTTTTAGAATAGGTAGAGGATGTAACGACCAAATATTCACCTTTATGTTAATAATTGAAATGTGCCTGAGTTTTCAAACACCTTTGGTTCTCAGCTAATAGATTATGAGCAAGCGTTCGATTCTGTTGGTAGAAGAGCTTTAGGAAAGGTCTTATTTTCGTATGGTATACCAGACAAATACACTAAAGTGATTAGTGCTATGTAAGAGAGTATTATTGCTGCGGTTAAGATAGGAAATTAGGTTAGCAGCTAGTTTTGTATTAAGTCAGGAGTTCTCCTTTCATATGGATCATTTGTATGGATTTGTCTTAACGAGAACAGAAAAGACAATGGAGACCATGGAATCAAACGGGAAGGAAATCTGTCCTTGACTTAGATTAATTAAAAAAATTTTCCCACAAAATAACTTTTTCAAAGAAAAGTAAATAACTCCTTTAAACAAAAAAGATCAAAAATAAAATAAAATAATCTACCAAGCTTGAAACTACCACAAATCAGCATCAATAAATAAATGAGACCCAAAACGAACAGAAATTACAATAAATAACCAAGTCAAACTCAAACGAGCAGAAATTAACATAAGTTGGGCTCGAAACCCCTATGGCTTCCCAAGGTCAGAAAAAAATTTGTACTTTCCTTTTGTAACTTAAATAAATCAAACAACCTTAATATTTTGATTACTAAATATCAGTATATGTATATTAAACGGACAATGTACATTCATTTGTATTTTATTCAGTAAAGTGCAAATTTTGTTCTGGTCTTGGGAAGGCATATGGGTTTTGAGCCCAAATTATGTTAATTATTTACCCCCAGGGCATAACTTACAAGCCTTGCCTTGAGGGCTGTCAGGGAGAGGTGGTTGTCATCCTTAAAGACCTAATTTCCAAATTTTTCAACTACGTTGAATAAAATGGCTATCTAAAAATTTTTATTGGATTTGTTTGGGGAAAAGATGGGCGTGAGAAGGGGTTAGTTGCCCTCAAATCACTTTCGACTATTGAAAAGGGCACTAGCTCTTTGAATTGCCAATCGAATGAGCCCTTTCAAGTTTCTATGACAAAGATTTCAATAAAAACCTTATATGCCCCCAGGGCATAATTTATAACCCTTTCCCTGAGGACTGTTGTGGAAGTGTCCTACTCAAAGATATAATTTCCTGAACTTTAAACTGCGTGAAACAAAATGGCAATCTTAAAATTTTGATTTGATGTATTTGGGGAAATGGTAGGCGTGGAAGGGGTGTTACTTGCCTTTCAATCACTTTCGACAATGAAAAAGGGCACAAGCCACTCCAATCTCCAATGGAATGAGCCTTTTCCGAAGTTTCTACGACAAATCCTTCGATACGAAGTGCCCTGGTCTAAAACCGAGAAAAAAAAATAATAATACAATGTGCCAACATCGTTCTCTACTTAGGCAGCGCTATTGCGCTGCCTGTGATTATGCTGATGATTTAAGCATCCTAGATGAAAGAATGAGCAAAATGAATGATCTTTTAGAACTTTTGCGAGTTCAGGGTGCTAGAATAAGTTTGAAAATTAATGTTAAGAATACTAAGTCACTAAGGCTAGGAATAAGTGAAGTTGAAAATATGATGTTGCTTAACAAAAAAATTGATCAGGTGGGCAGCTTCACTAACCTTGGCATTATTTTTAGTAAAAGTGGTGGGAGCAGTAAAGATGTAAGAAGTAGAATAGCCAAGGCTCATGGAGTTTTTCAAAGTAAAAAAAAAAGTTTGGACGAATAGAAATTTAAGTCTGCAAACCAAGATTAGAGTTTCGGTTGCTATTGAGCCGGGTCGCTCCTTACTTACAGTTCGTTACTTCGAACTATTTGAAATTAAGAAAAGCAGGGACTCTGGAATAAGTTTGTACCCGGGCATGGTCTTGGCTTTTGATAGCGCTGGTCACGGCACCGTCAATATGAGACGTGGCTGGAAGAAGTATTGAAAGAGGGGTTAAATTTATTTTTGAGGGCATTGTTGAACTGGTTAAATCAGAATGGTGATGATAGTGACACCCATGATGGCGCGAACAATGGTTAATATGATAACAATGACGAAGAAGGCGAACTGACAACTATCGACATCGACAACAAAAATCTCCTTTATCAACCAAATTATTTCAATATAAAAATGAATGGGGACGACATAATTGATATCATTAGTGACGATGTCGGTATCAGTAATGATGATAATGACCTCCGACAATGATGGTGATTAAAATGACGATGCTAGTTGCGAAATTTATATTGATAAAGATGGATGTCATACGGCTGAGTGCCGCCTCAGATCCACTCTCCGTAGAAAAATGGAACTTGTACAAAGAAGATTAGTGAATTCTTCTCCAAATATTGGCCCTAAAACCCCTGAGGAAGAGTTTAGCTTAATAATGCAATCTCTATTTCCAAATCATCTCCCCATCTAGAGAAATCCTGCGGGATTCTAGCCTCTGAACCGTAAAGGCTCACGTTTCGTAACATTCTCCAAGACAGCAGGTCAAACATGAAAAAATGTATTTTCAGGCTGTAAAATTTTAGGTATTCCAGGAGGACTAGAGTCCTTCCGGTAAATTAGTGAAAGGGTGGCGAAGGATCGTCTATTTCTATTTTTTTGTGTGTGTAACTGTATGTTTTTTTTTTCAAATAAAGAAGCTGAAAGAAATGAATGAATTTGGAGCATTTACTTTCTAAATTTGTCCGGTTTACGCCAATTATTGTTTTTTTTTTCTGTTTTTACCTATCCTATGATCTTGTTCATTAAGAGGTTACATTTTTGATGTTTCCCATAATAATATGAAGTGGAAACTCGCTTTGTGCTGTTTTCTTTTTTCTCTCTCTCTCTCTCAAACGCCAAATGAAAATAAGGTTCAGCGACTTTTGGAGATGAGCCAATGTTTTTACGAAACCCAACCAATTCATGTATGCATTTGAATAATATCCAAGGTTGTCTTTCGTACCGTAGAAAAAAAGATTGTACGTCTCCAGTACCCTAATAATTAGTTCATGGGCACCCAAAGGGGGTGGGGGGCGCCCCCCCCCCCCTGGCTGAATGACGGTGTCATATATTTGTATTAATTTAAAAATCTTTTTCCACCTAATAAGTTTTCAAAGAAAAGTAAATTAAATGAAGCTCAAAACGAACGGAAGTTATGATAGGTAGCCTATGCAGACTCACAATGAGCAAGAATTAACCTTGCTGGGGCTGTCGGCCCACATGCCTTCTCAGGACCAGAGCATAACTTGGGCTTTACTGAAAAAATAAAAAAAAATGACCGTAGATTGTCAGTTTAATATACCTATACTGTTATCTATTCCTTAAAATAAATAAAGGATAAACAAAAGTGAGTAAAAAAAAGTTTTTAACTTATTTAAGTAAAAAAAGTGGAAACATATAAACATATTTTGTTTTCAGTAAAGCGCAAATTATGCTCTGGTCTTGGGAGGGCATGGGGGTTGTCACACCTACTAATGTTAGTTTTTGCTCGTTTCGAGTTTGACTCGGCTATTTGTTTTAATTTCTGTTGGTTTTGAGTTTCATTTATTTATTGATAATGATTTGTCGTAGTTTTATGCTTGGCTGGTTACTTGACTTCATTTCTGCCCATTTTTGGCTTAATGGAGCTCTTTAGTTTACTTTTAAAAACTTGTTTCGTGGAAAAAAATTTTTTAGATGAATTTCTGTTCGTTTTTTATTGACAAAGTAAGGACCCTAAAACTTTTAATTTTGAATCTAATTAGCTTCTTTAAAGGTTTCAATGATATTTCTAGCTATTATAGAGTGGTGCTGCCTATGATATTGCTTATATGCCTTTTTGAAAACTGCATGTATACAGTTTTTTCGTTTAATTGGAACGCCCCCTAAACACTTCCTAGAAGTTTCACATTAATACTCTTGGTGTTATTAGTTACAGTAACTGTAGTTGTAGTACTAAAAGTATACACATAGTGCCTTCTGGATAGTTCAAATTCCCCCACAACTTACTCTTAAAGATCTAACTTAATAATATAAGTTGTTCTTGAGATATTGCTTTGTCACCTTTTTGAAAGTCCACATGCTCGTAGTTTGTTTTGATTTATTTCAGTGTCCGCCTAAATATTTGTTATATTTGTTTACTGAAGACGTTGTTATATTCTCTTTGGACTATTGGCTACAAAATGGCTATCTCACAATTTTGATCGAATGTGTGGGGAAAATATATCACGGGGGGGGGGGGCTGTTTTCTCTCCATCAAGCTTGACTCTTAATGGAATTAGAATTATACATTTCAAATCAAATAAACCGCCTCTAAAGTTTACAAGACCACCTCTTCCTAAAAACCTTACATCCCACCGGGGCATAAATTAAAACCCTTACCCCCATACTCTGGGGAGTTGCGTCAACCCCAAAGACCATGTTAGGAGATCTGTGGACTATTTTTTAACAAATGAGTATCAAAATTTTTATTGGATGCATTTGGGGAAAATATGACGTGGGGTTGGGGTATCACTGCCCTCCGATTTGACTCTTAAAAATGGCTGTTCAACTTCCGATTTTCAATCCAATGAGCCCCCTCCGAAGTTTATACGACCACCGTTTCCATAAACACCTTAAATGCCCTCGGGGCATACCTTACAACCCTTGTCCTGAGGACTGTGCGGGGGTTCTCATCGTCAAAGACATAATTTCTGGACTATTAAACTACGTCAAACAAAATAACTATGCGTTTCGGAAAAATGCAACGTATGTGTGTGTGTGTTGGGGGGAGGGTATTTCCCTTTTGATCACTTTGAATCTTAAAAAGGCACTATAACCGGTTGTCCTCCATGAGCTCTTTTTGAAGTTCCTATGATATTTCTTTCTATAAGAAGTGCCCTGGTCTAAAAAACAAAACAATATATTGGGCCCACATCGCTTTACATAGGCAGCGCTGTCGCGCTGCTCATGATATTTTATCTTGAGATTTCAATTATACAGTACTGGAAGTGCTGATTAGACCAGGTAAGCCCCCCCCCTTAAAATTCAGCCTATGGGCGCCCATGAATTAGTTAGAAAAGAAGCTTCTGGAGTTGTTTACTTACTTGTTACAGTGAAGAAAGTGTTCGCCCGGACCAATTGTTAAAATGCTTAGATTAGATTCATCTTCATTTGTTGACGGAGCTACTTCAACATTGTGAAACAGGCGATCTCCTTCCTATAATTATGAGACAAGTTATAACACGAAGAAATAAGGATACATGGATAAGGATAAGGATAAGAATTAGTTAGAAAAGAAGCTTCTGGAGTATAAAATAAAAATAGAAATAATGAAATAACAATAGTATCACTAATAAAATAGTATAGCTAATAAAATAGAAATATTATCGCTAGATTTGTATGCTACTTCCAAATATCATGTTCGTTTTTCTGACTATGCATCCGCTCCCTGATGGTCCCGGTTGTAGCCCGACAAAAAACTAAAAGAAAGGTTTCTTGAACTTAAACTTTACTGAAACAAAGCTGAATATGAATGAGCACTCTCATACAGAGCTATGCTCCTAAGTCTAGAGCACTGTATATAAATAATATACAGTAGAATCATTCCCTATCTCAACCATTATACAAAGCCGGACCGAGATGTTAGTGCTCCGGAGAACGTATAAACATAAGCGACATTAGATTTTTTCACGGGTAGACAAATCAAATTTCTCTTGAACGCGAAACTTGGCTTTACCTTTGTAGCACAAAATTTTAAAGAATCTTATTTTAAATTAATATATTCCAATACATATATAAAAATCAATAATTAGTAGTGCAATGTTCTTATTAGATGTTTTTAGGAATTACAAGTAGGTTTCGAAGTCTCGAGTTGGTTTCAAAGGCACTTTGAGAAAGTTTCTGCGAAAATACGTGTTCCAGGATTCTCATTTGATCTGCCATCAGTGGTCCAATGGACACAGACGTGCGCGTATATGGGCGGAGCTTTTATAAGCGCCAAGAATGTAGTAGTCAAATATTACTGATGCGTGATTGTACTGTATATTGTTTATATACAGTGTTTATATGCTTCCAATAATTTTTTATTAGTAATGTTAAGATCCAATGAGCTACTATGTCCTGATATGACCAGTAAGTGTATGAGATTATTTTCAAAATGTTAATTGTAGGTGAATTGGTAGTTAACTCATTTGAATAGTTAAACAGCGGTGAATATGATAATAAAGCCAATTCATACCTGGAAAGTAGCATATATAATATTTTAAATACCCTAGAGTATTTGCAAGCTAATACTCTGCGAGTTCTGCAAGCTAATGTTGAAGTGAATCAATAAATTAGGCTAGATATTAGT
>JAQQPU010000479.1:44087-63977 GCA_029168905.1 Artemia sp. Kazakhstan ARC1039 | reverse complement strand
AAAAATCACACGGAATTAGGCAACTGAGTCTCTCAATCCCCGTAAAGCTCTTTTAAAAGATACAAAAACTACTTATTTAACACAAAAATTTCGTTTTTAATGACCACCAAGTAAAGAAAAATCACACGGAATTAGGCAACTGAGTCTCTCAATCCCCGTAAAGTTCTTTTAAAAGATACAAAAACTACTTATTTAACACAAAGAACCCCCATGTAACTGAACCCCTGTATAACTGAAACCCCTGTACAACTGAACCTCCGTGCTAAATTTCATTACGTTTAATATCTAGCCACCAAATGCTCCAAGCCTCAGAAGAAAAAGGGATTTTGAAAACAGGGAGCCCGATTTACGAAAAAAAAAGGGATACCCCCCGTGCAACTGAACCCCCCTTGTAACTGAACCCGTGTATAACCGAAACCCTCCGTGCAACTGTATCCCCTTTAACTGAACCCTCGTGCAACTCACCCCTCTATGCAACCCACCCCCCTCATAACACTTTTCAGCCATTTCTTTTTAAATTGACAATATTTTTCAAACGTTACTTACGTATTATACAGACCACATCGGCGAGGTAAAGCTAGGTCAAGTCACAATGTCATTCTATCGTTACTTTTCAATTAAGCTATTGAATACTTTCTAGCAATGTCCCTTGTAAGCGTCTACGCAAATATCTTTTCGCAAAAAATTCGCAAATCTCGTAAACTAAAGAAGTAATTACCCTTTTCATAAACATTAGTCCTTCTATTAATGAACCCATGAAGCGAAACCAGTCTTATAGCATCACACAATCTCGCTCCTAGTTCCAAAAATGGAATGCATGTAGCGTTCGTAGTAATAGGTTTAAAAACCTATTAGCCAAGTTTAAAAAAAAAACCTACTAATCAACTTACAGATGAATGACCGCCAAACTTTCTCTAATCGACTGACACACAAAAAATCGATGTCATAATAAAAAAAAACATGTATATTCCTTGAAAGAGTGTGATGACCTGTTTACCTACTAGAAGAACCTGTTTGGTACAGGGGCGCCCCAGAAATAGTACTTAGCAATCTACTGACACATACAAAAGTAACACAAATATATGTAAACAAATGTCTGATGCATTTTTAAAGTTTTTTTGTGATCTCTTTAAATTCGAGTTTAATAAGCCATGCATAATAAAAAAAAAATACGGCTTCAAAAGTGACTAAATACGCCCTCTTGCTTGTATGGGAATAGGGGGCCTCAGAAAATAATTCATTATTATGCTCAAAAAGACACTTACCCAATTTTTTGCATGGAATTGTCACTAAAATTGGAATCAGTTTAATCAACACCTCTTAATTTTAGCAAAAATAATATGCTTTTTGCTTTGAAAAATCGTTCCTTTTTCATATTTACTGTTCTGATGGAAATTAGCAGAAAAGGCAGATGCTAACCAACAAGTAGCAAGACGTTAAAGCTCACGGAAACTAAGCCTTTACCTGACGGGTGGTATAATTAAGAGTTAACGAAAATATCCGACGAATGTTTATTATGTCATGTTTACCCACCTGCAAGACTAGGCTTCTATTAGTGGAAAAGTGCATTGAAATTGCAGACAGGGGTAAATTTGTATATATTGTGAGAAAATTTGTTTATTCTATCATCGATGAAACTATCTAATAGCAGGAGGGGTTAGGGTTTAACTTGCTATTTCCGTATAGACAAATACATAAGCTCTTAATGGCCAATAATGTCCTCCCTATTTCTTGGTGGGGAAGGGGGAACCATCTTTTTATATGCTTTGAAGCTCACCTGCAGATAAGCCCGGGCTAGATCCTTTTTAAAATTTGTTGTCGTGTTACCACTCATCTCGAAAGTAAGACTGATGAAATTCCTTGTTTAGGGCCGGGTCTTTTAGCCCCCAGAGAACAAAGAAAATTACCCGTTCCATAACTTGCTATGAGAAAAGCATTATCTTGCATGATGCTTCTGAAAATCAATAGAAGTCTGGACCATATAACGGTTTTCCCTTGTTCTTGTTTAAAATCAATACGTAACAATAAAAACAAAGGGCATGTGTGTAAACCAGAAAAAAAAACTATGTAAATATTGAACTAAAATCAATTTTAGGAATTTGGGACTAAGTCCCTGCTTGACTGGTAAGGGTCATGTGGGTTTTTTCTACACCTTTAGGTTTTTAAGTAATTACGTAACAGTCAAAGAAAAAAATTCCCTGTTACGTAACAAAATGTTTAGTATAGTATTACATAATCCCAAGATGCGGTTAATAGCATCTTGAGGGATTAGTAACTCCAATAGTAAAGCTTCTATGGGCGTCATAAAAAGTATTATAGCGTCACTACTTACAATTGCGAATTTGGATCGGAAATTGGGGATAGCAACCTTCTAAATTTTTGGATCCAAAGGTATATAAATCTGAATTGGTAGCTGACTAATTCAAATACCCAAAGGAAACCAATAACAAAAGTATAAGAATATTAAATTATAGTATACGGGTGGAGGGTCAAAGAAAATTACTAGATTGTATTTTGTCATAATTTCATTTTGTCTGTAGAGTGTTTACTCAGAACTTCAGTGTGTCGACTAAGATTCATCCGTTGATCGAGATTTGAGTCTCTTATGAACTCAAGTGATGTTTTTTATACAAAAACTGATATTTATGAGTGTCTTAGGAGAGTTTGTGTACCATCTTTGAATTCAGGAATAAGTTTTTGGGAACAAGACCTTGTTTTTTTAACATTTCTTGAAACAACAAGCAATTGGTTAAATTGACACTTTTTGGCCACTTACACAGTAGCAGCCATCCTTTACGCCTGATTTCCTACTATTTCAATTATTTGGAGTTCCAAATGGCCATGAACCATTATGATATTTCTTGAAGAGACCACTATGCTAACATTATATTTACAATATTCAATTGACCTCCTTAAATCTTGATTTTACAGGCAGCACACAGTTACTGCGACAACAACAATTGCTAGCGGTATGGGGAGCTTCAACCGAATCTCTGCCACTCCGGCACCCCCACACGAAGATTCAACCCTCTTCTACAATGCTTGCTTTGGAAGCCACAGAGAACTTTCTTTAATTCTTAAAGAATTGCGTTTCATTACTGAAAAAATGAATGAAGACAAAGAAGAAGATGAAATAAAAAAAGACTGGAAGTATGCAGCTATGATAGTGGATCGACTATGCTTAATTATATTCACCTTGTTTACTATCATAGCTACAGTAGCAGTGCTATTTTCTGCCCCACATATTATTGTTCCTTGAGTGCCAAATTAGATATCTTTTGTTATATACATTGAAGTACCAGCTTATAGTACCAGAGTTGGCTGACGTGCGGAAATAAGACAATATCAAAAGCCTAAAATTTAAAACGATGCCCCACAAAATTAAAAGTCGATTTTACATATGCTCAATAGGAGAAATAATATACCTATTTTTATCTCTTCTCAAAGTCAAGGGGATATCTAAAAAGGTTCATATTGAAAGTGCCTGCCTATTTAATACTCTCTCAAAGTGAAGATGGCATTCTTCCGATTTTATCCTGTTTTAAGGTTAGATACTTGAAAAACCTACCATCCTTTTATTTTTTACTCTTAAATTTCTTTACTTACATAGATATGTGATTGATTCTTATTTTGAAGGCATTGTTTAAAAAAACAGAGACTTTTTCTAATATTCTGAGTTCAATAATCTTGTGATTATTTCTTACTAATGGGTCAGTTTGTACTATTACCAAAACTATTTACACATTAAATACATTGCAAGATGGCATAAATTCCTGCAAATAAATCAGAAAATAAACCAGTGAAAAATTTGACATGGAGCTAAAATGAAGCTGTTTTCGACTTCAAGTCTTATTTTTCAGAAAAAGAAGAATAAGTACTTGTTCTCTGATAGTGACTTGATCCCTGATATTGGGACCACCTCTAGATGATTATGCTTCGGGAGCTTGTTTCACAAACTAAGTTTTACTTAATAGCTGCAGGACTTTGCTCCTCGGGCTTCTACTTAACATCTGGCTTAAAAGTAAAAATATCCGTTCAAGGTTTAAACTAATACATTAGCTCTCATACGATAGTTGAATATTATTAATTTCCAAGCCATAGACTCAAATGTTGGTTTTAAATTTTCGTATTTGAAACGACTATATTGAATAAAACACATGGTTATTGCTATTTTTATATCTTCAGTTAGAAGACCTATTTCTTCTCTGAAACGCAAAAAGAATGAATAGAAATAAAAACGTCCAACTCCATAGAGTTATCCCCTTTCACCTGCTTGAAATCCTTAGAAGAGTCCATAGAATCGAATCTGTGTCACCTATTCAAAATTTCAATTTCAGTACTGAATCTAAGTAAGAGAATCTTGTGTGTAGTCTAAATTTTTACTTTAGAGTTAATCCTTCATAAAAACGTTAATTTTGACAAAAATACAAAGCACAATATTCCGCAATCATTAGGGTTCAAATTAGGCACGCAATCAATAAGACGATCAAAATAAACGAAGCAATAAACAAAATTTCTATTTGAGGATTAATTGTGATTGTCGTCTACAAAGATGAATCAATTCATTAAAAGTGAAATTATTTCGGAACACTAAAAAACTCTGTTTTATTCGTTGACTTTTGTCATGATCAAAGGTAATAACTAAAGTAAGTAAACTGGTCAATCGCAAAGTAGATAAAAGGTATCCAAAAGAAAACGATCTTCTTTCGTACGAATTAATATGTCAACTCTGTTCCTTAGTGCTTGCCGAACTTACTTTACGGGTGGTCAGCTCAAATCGCTCAATACGACGCCTGAAAAATTTGGCTGGATTTTACAGACAAATGTTTTTGTTGTCCATACTTTGATTTTGCCTTTGTTTTCTTCCTTGTGCTAGCAGCACGAACTGTAATTGTTGTATTTTTTCTTGTTGGAAATTTTTAAGGTCTGTTTCCGTCTTCCTAACGAAAAATTATTTCTAACAAGTTTATTAATTGTTTTGTTTTCGTGAGCTAGAAGAAAATTGTTGCTGGCAGTATTTAGTCAAATCGTCTACAAATATGAAACGTTCCTGGAGAGAATTATTAGTAGATTTTGAGCGCAAACTCAAAAAGTTCAATAGTAAAAATTAAACTTGCAAGTTTTGTAATTTAAGAAAAAACTATGGAAGAATTATGACTCAACAACTTTTTATTCCGTTTTTTAATTCCATTTTAAAGTTTGAGACGCTCATTTAAATCTTTGCTGATGCTTGACAAATGTATTGATTAATTTTTTAAATATCTATGTTTTCACATAATGTTAGTAACAATTGTTAGTCACAATCGGTACAACAGAAACAACCCTGTGCTTTAATGATAAAGTTAAATTGTCTTTTTTTTTAGTAGGGCATTTATAATACCCTACTGGCTTCTAGTTTAGTAAAAAACTTAAATTGTTTGCTTTAAATTTCTTTTGTTCGAACCATCGCTCATAATAACGCAATGAGCAAACACCAGTTTAACTTAAGCAAAACAACTTCAAATGTGTTCACCAAAACGCTCTTGTTTTTGTTCTATTTTATATTTTGGGTTTTATTATAGATGGTGAGTAAGGTTTTTAGTGCTTGAGTACAACATTCTATGATTTTTGCAAACTAATTGTTGCTTCCTTTCTTTTTTCTCTTTATTTTTATTTTTTTTATATTCCATGAACATATCCTTGTTAGTAGTGTATTTTTATCCCCTTAACCGTAATGTGAAAACTGTAGAACGTGGATTGTTTAATAAAGCTATGTTCAGTACTGTCTTCTTAAAACACCTAAAGCCAGATTGGCTAGCCATGACAATTTTTGAAGAAAAATCATAGGAAGAGCTGGAAAAATAATAATTTGGGCAGTGGAGGGCATGGAAGAAAAATAACCGCGAAAATATATCAGTGCAAATGTAGATAAGTTAAACAGAAAACAAAACAATTAAAACAAAAAAAAAACAACGTGCATTTAGTGTGAATAAAACAATGCAACGAAATAAAAACTGAATACCAAAAATAGAATCCAAGCTAAAAAAAAAAAAGAGAAAAAACTATAATACAGTTAAAACTCTCTGATCCAGGCAAAAACTGGTATAAAAGGAAATACAGCGTACAACGTTACTTGGCTGCCCATATAGTGCAAAATTAAATATATGAAAGTGTTGTACCGTTCAGATCTAGAGCGTAACTGCTTGTGAAGAAAAAAAAATATATTTAAATAGTTGATTTTGCTTTGAAATAATCTTGTTCCCACTTATTGTAGCTTTTCGTTCACTTTTTGTTCGTAATTTATTAAAAAACTTTTTCCACAAAATAAGTTTTTCAAAGAAAACTAAAGAACTCTATTTAACAAAAAAAAAGCAAAAATAAAATCCAATAATCTACCAAGCGTGAAACTACCGCAAATCAGCATCGATAAATAAATGAAACCCAAAACGAACAGAATTTACAATAAGTAACCG
This sequence comes from Artemia sp. Kazakhstan ARC1039, assembly GCA_029168905.1. NCBI lineage: Eukaryota > Metazoa > Arthropoda > Branchiopoda > Anostraca > Artemiidae > Artemia > Artemia sp. Kazakhstan ARC1039. The sequence goes on along the minus strand of JAQQPU010000479.1, from coordinate 57,525 downwards.
AGTCAAACTCAAAACGAGCAGAAATTAACATAAATTAGCCGCAAAACCCCTATACCTTCCCAAGGTCAGAACATAATTCGCACTTTACTGAAAAAAATATGAATGTTTTTACTTTTATAACTTTAATAAATCAAATAATATTAACATTTTGATTACTAAATTTCAGCATATGTATATTAGGCCTAAACTGACAATGCACATTCATTTGTATTTTTTCAGTAAAGTGCAAATTTTGTTCTGGCCTTGGGAAGGCATAGGGGTTTTGCGCCTAACTTATGTTAATTTCTGCTCGTTTTGAGTTTGACTCGGTTACTTATTGTAAATTCTGTTCGTTTTGGGTTTCATTTATTTATCGATGCTGATTTGCGGTAGTTTCACGCTTGGTAGATTATTGGATTTTGTTTTGCTAATTTTTTGTTAAATGGAGTTCTTTACTTTTCTCTGAAAAACTTAATCTGTGGAATTTTTTTTTAATTAATTTCTTTTCGTTTTATATTGAAATAGTCTTTTCAGGGAAAAAGAAAATAATACTTTAAATCTTTTCGTTTTTTAAGACTTTACAGTTTGGCCTGCTATTTGTATGCTTTAAAAATCTGGACATAAATAGTACTGTTTAATTTAGTTTCATACCTCCTCTAGTTGACCTGAAATGTAAAACTTGATACCATTCCTTTCTTTGATAGCTTTGATAGCCTGGACCATTAATTTCTTTGATAGTTTTCTTTGATACTTTCTTTGATAGCTTGGATACACTTACGCTATTTTGATTTGGTTAATTTTTAAGAGCAGAAGTAGCCCCGAAAGTTTGAACATAATACCCTCAGTCGTTCCTGGGATACTGCTGAGATTCCTTACTGGGAATTACCATTATAACGGTGCATTTTGATTTAATCTTAAGGCAACATTTAGTTTTTAAACATAATGGGCAAATGGGAGGTTGGGCATGGGAGGGTGGGCGTGGAAGGGTGGGAGTGGAAGGGGGATTAGTTGCCCTCCTATCACTTTCGAATATTAAAAAGGGCATCAGCGCTTTCTATTTTCAATTGAACAAGCCCTTTTCGAAGTTCCCACGACCACTCCTTCGATACTAAGTTCCCTGGTCTAAACAACAACAACAACAAAAAATAATACATTATACCCACATCGATCTTTACTATAAAATGTCAAGCCTTCCAATCACTTTCGACTATTAAAAAGGGCACTAGGCCTTTCGATTTCCAATCGAATGAACCCTTTTGGAAACGACAACGCTTTCTATGAACACCTTATATGCCCCCAGGGCATAAATTACGACCCTTACTTTAAGGTCTGTTAGGGTGGTTGTCATTCTCTAAGACCGAATTTCCAGAACTTTCAACTACGTTAAAAAAAATGGCTATTTCAAAACCTTGATTGGATTTTTTGGGGAAATGGTGGGCGTGAGAGGGGCGGTAGTCATCCTCCAATCGCTTTCAACAATTAAAAATGGCCTTAGTCCTTTCAATTTCCAATCAAATGAGCCCTTTTGAAGTTACTACGACAAAACTTTCAATAAAAATCCTATATGCCCCCAGGGCATAACTTACAACCCTTGCCCTGAGTGCATCGGCAAGGGGGGGGGGTGTCATTCTCAAAGACCTAATTTCCAGATCTTTCTACTACGTTGACAAAAATGGCTATCTGAAAATGTTGATTGGATATGTTTGGAGAAATGGTAGGAGTGAGAGGGCGGTAAGTTACCTTCAATCACTTTCGACCATTACCAAGGGCAGTAGCCCTCTCAATTTCGAATTCAATGAGCCCCTTTTGAATTTTTACGACAACTCTTATCTATAAGAACCGTATATGCCCCCAGGGCAGAACTTACAACCTTAGCCCTTGGGGCTCTGGGGGGTTTGTCATCCTTAAATACATAATTTCCAGAAGTTTCAACTGCGTTGAACAAAATGGTTATCTCTAAACTTTGATTGAATGTTCTTGGGGATATTGTGGACGTGAGAATTACTCTCAACTCACTTTCGACTGTTAAAAAGGGCAATTTCAATTTCCAATCAAATGAGCCCTTTTTGAATGTTCTATAACAACTTTCTATAGAAACTTTATATGCCCCCAGGGCATAACTTACAACCCTTGCACTGAGGACTCTGAGGGGGTTATCATCCTAAAAGACTTAATTTCAAGAACTTTCAACTACGTTGAACAAAATAGATATCTCAAAATTTTGATTGGATGTGTTATGGTGGGCGTGAGAGGGGCGTTAATTGCTCTTCAATCACTTTCAACTATTAAAACAGGCACTAGCCCTTTCAATTTCCAATTGAATGAGCCCTTTTGAAGTTTCTACGCTTTCAATAAAAACCTTATATGCCCCCAGGACATAACTTACAACCCTTGCCCTGAGGGCTGGGGGGGGGGGGGGCGGAGTGTCCTGCTCAAAGGTATAATTTCCTGAAATTTGAACTGCGTGGAACTAAATGGCTATCTCAAAATCTTTATTGGATGTGTTTGGGGAAATGGTGGGGGTGGAAGGGGTGTTAGTTGCTTTCCAATCACTTTCGACTATTAAAAAGGGCACTAGCCATTTCAATATCCAATCGAATGAACCCTTTTTGAAGTTTCTATGACAACAAGTTATATAAAAACCTTATATGCCCCCTGGGCATAGTTTACAACCCTTGCCCTGAGGGGTATGGGAGGGGTTGCCATCCTCAAAGACCTAATTTCCAGAACTTAAAACTACGTGGAATAAAATGGCTATCTCAAAGTTTTGATTAGACGTGTTTGGGGAAAAGGTGTGCATGAGAGGCGGGTTAGTTGCCCTCTAATCACTTGCAACTATTAAAAATGGCACTAGCCCTTTGAATTTCCAATCGAATAAGTATTTTTTGAAGTTTCTACGACAACGCCTTATATAAAAACAGTATATGCCCCCAGGGCATAACTTACAACCCTTGCTCTAATGGCTGTTGCCCTAAGGGACTGTCCTCAAAAACATAATTTAAATCTGGAAATCAACTACGCTGAACAAAATGGCTATCTCAAAATTTTGATTGGATGTGTTTCGGGAAATGGTGGACGTTGAAGGGGTGTTAGTCGCCTTCCAATCACTTTCGACTCTTAAAAAGGGCACAAGCCACTCCAATTTCTAATTGAATGAGCCCTTCTCGAAGTTTCTACTACAACTTCTTCGATACGAAGTGCCCTGCTTTAAAACAAAAGTTAATAAATAATACATTGTGCCAAAATCGTTCTTATATGTCCCCAGGGAAAAACTTAAAACCCTTTCCCTGAGGATTGAGGGGGGTTTCCTCCCTTTTACTTAGTACCCGTTTCTTGTCTCGTTCTCGGGTGTACCCGTTCTTTACTTAGGCAGCGCGATCGAGCTGCCTATGATTGATACAACAACTTTCTATATAAACCTTATATGCCCCCAGGGCATAATTTACAATCCTTGCACTGAGGGCTCTGAGGGGTTATCATCCTAAAAGACCAGAACTCTAATTTCCAGAACTTTCAACTACGTTGAACAAAGTAGATACCTCAAAATTTGATTGGATTTGTTTGGGAAAATGGTGGGTGTGAGAGGGGCGTAAGTGGCTTTCCAATCACTTTGAACTATTAAAAAAGGCACTAGCCCTTTCAACTTCCAATTGAATGACCCCTTTTGAAGTTTCTACGACAACGCTTTCGATAAAAACTTTATATTTACCTAGGGCATAACTTACAACCCTTGCCCTGAGAGCTGTGGGGGGAGGGGTTGTCATCCTTAAAGATCTGATTTCCAAAACTTTCAACTACGTTGAATAAAATGGTTATCTAAAAATCTTGATTGGATGTGTTTGGGGAAAAGGTGGGCGTGAGAGGGGGGTTAGTTGCCCTCAAATCACTTTCGACTATTAAAAACGGTGCTAGCTCTTTGAATTTCAAATCGAATGAGCCTTTTTTCAAGTTTCTACGACAAAGATTTCAATAAAAACCTTATATGTCCCAAGAGCATAACTTATAATCCTTGCCCTGAGGGTTGTGGGGGAGTGTCCTCCTCAAAAATATATTTTTTATCTGGAAATCAACTACGCTGAACAAAATGGGTATCTCAAAATCTTTATTGAATGTGTTTGGGGGAATGATTGGCGTGGTGGGGGGGGCTACTTGCCCTCCAATCACTTTTGACTATTAAAAAAAGCACTAGCCCTTTTAATTTCCAATCGAATGAGCGTTTTTTAAAGTTTCTACGACAACACCTTCTTTAAAAACCTTATATGCCCCCAGGGCATAAATTATAACCCTTGCCCTGAGGGCTGTGGGGGAGTGCCCTCCTCAAAAGCACATTTTCTGTCTGGAAATCAACTACGCTCAACAAAACGGCAATCTCTAAATTTTGATTGGATGTGTTTGGGGGAATGATGGGCGTGGGGGGGGATAGTTGCCCTCCTATCACTTTCGACTATTAAAAAGGGCACTAGCCCTTTGAATTTCCAATCGAATGAGCCTTCTTTGAAGTTGCTACGACAACGCCTTCTATAAAATCCTTATATGCCCCCAGGGCATAACTTAAAATCCTTGCCCTGAGGGTTGTGGGTGAGTGTCCTCCTCAAAAACATATTTTCTATCTAGAAATCAACTACGCTGAACAAAATGGCTATCTAAAAATTTTTATGGGATGTGTTTGGGGGAATGAGGGATGTGGGGCGCTAGTTGTCCTCCAATGACTTTCAACTATTAAAAAGGGCACTAGAACTCTCAATTTCCAATCGAATGAGCCCTTTTTGAAGTTTCTACGACGACTCCTTCCATATGAAGTTCCCTGCTCTAAAGGAAAAAAATTATAAATAGTACATGTCCAATATCGTTCTTATATGCCCTCAGGGCATAACTTAAAACCCTTGCCCGGAGGGTTGTGGGGGAGTCTCCTCCTCAATAACATATTTTCTATCTGGAAATCAACTACGCTGAACAAAATTGCTATCTCAAAATTTTATTGGATGTGTTTGGGGGAATGATGGGCTCGGGGGGCCAGTTGCCCTCCAGTCACTTTCGACTATTGAAAAGGGCACTAGCTACTCCAATTTTCAATCGAATGAGTCATTTTCGAAGTTTCTACGACAACTCCTTCGATACAAAGTGCCCGAGTATGGAGAAAAAAAAACATTGTGCCCACATCGTTCTTTACTAAGGCAGCGCTAGCGCGCTTCCTATGACTGATTCACCTTTTGATTTTGTATACGAGTTTTCTGCTTTAATTGTAGGTTCATTCGTCAAAATATAGTCACAACATTTACGACTGTAAAATTTTTATTTTCAACGAATTAAAAATTCAAGGATTTAAAAAAATTGCAGAAAACCTAAGCATAAAGATAGCTTTTTCAAATATATTTATGTCCTCCAGCATCAGTAAACAATGAGGTGGTAATTTCTTAGGAGGGTAAGGTTCATAGGATTGTTCCTAAGGATAATAGTAATGGGAATCTTTCTTTACATGGTACATGGGAGATATAATATTTTGCAATAGTTAGGCCTACCTGATTAATTCCAACAATTACACAATGAAAAAGAAAGTAAGAGGTGTTCGCATCTCACAACAAAAGAGTTGCAAACAAGGAGAATAAGGAGAATAATTTCTATGAAATAAAAAAATCAGTTGGTTTTGTGGGAAATAACTTTTTTTTTAATAATGAAAATAAAAAGCGAATTGGAAACCTAACACGAACAAGATTATTGCTTCACACTTGATGCAGTATATTAAAAAAAAACTGCTTCCAATGAAGTGGCTCATGAATTTCTCAATATTTGTAGAGTTCTGACAAACTAACGCTCTTTTGATTACAGAAAACCAACGAAATGAAGCAGATTTATGAGCAGAAAATCCTTAAATAGCCTGCAGAAAAAAAGAAAATTTTTTTCTGAAAGAAAATTCAGAAAAAAAAGATTCTGAACAATCTTTTCCTGAGCAATTTAAACTCTGTAAAAACTCAAGCACGCCTAGCTTTCACTAAAGCGTTTGCTTTTCAGAATTCTACAAATACAGTCTTTTTAACTTTTTTAGAAAATAATATTTCAAATCTTTCTGGGTTTTCTCTTTAACAATCCAAATTTTGGCTTGCAATTTATACTTTAATCGATTAAAGTTGGTTGGGTGATCGAAAAATACTCTTTGAAACTGCCAATGAGGTTTCTCAGCAGCATGATCTTCTCCACTCTCCTGAATAACTCTCAATACTGGATTCTAAAATAAGAGCAGGAAAAGAGGACCCTTGCTTTCAATAATAACTATTTTCGCAGGATAGTAGGTATTTTCAAGAGAACAAAAACTGAATAGAACTGAAAACTGAACTCAACAAAAACTCGAACAAAAACTGATAGTTGGAGTACAGTCAGGGCCAGACGACGAAAAACCCTACAAGCTATTTAAAATCCTGGCTACTTCAACAACAGAAGCAGGATATAACACCATCGATTTGATACAAGGTGGACCAAGATAAGATTTGTAATCTGGTTGTGACTGTGAAGACCTGACTGAAGAAGCAGTGGTTTTCCCAATATTGGCAAAATAAGATGTAAATGCTTCTTGAACAGATGAAATACCCTCAACGACCACATCACCAACTACAAGACTTGGAGGGATAGAAGGAGCCTAAGATGAACGCTTGAGGACGGAATTGATCACTTGCCAGGTTTTCGAATATCATTCCCACAATCCGAGAATTTTTTGGAATAATAAAGGAATTTAGCCTTCCGGCATAAAGAATTGAAAATATATCTGTAGAGTTTGAATTGCTGAAGACGCGCAGAACTCAAAGATGGCTTTGCTGACTTAAAAGCTTCCCAAAGATTATTTTTTCTTCTCCAACTCTTTAGAAGACCAAGGGTCATCCATGGGTTAAGAGGAATAGATCTTTTTGACCTAGAAGTGGAGGGAGACAGAGCACATATGTCAAAAATAGACTCCTTTACTGACTCATAAAAGGAATCAAACTTTGAACAAAAATCATCATCCTCACCAAAAATATTCCATGTCTTCTCAGCTAAATGAGATCTAAGGCGAATCAATTCATTCAAACCAAACCTAAAAGAAGCTGAAGCAGATGCTAGAGTGTCCCTTTTCAATGTATTTTCAAGGATAAAACTGGAAAATACAGGAAAATGGTCTGAAATATCACTCACTACAACAGAATTCCGAACCAAATTAAGAGATGAAAAAATATTATCAATTAAAGAAGCTGACGTATCAGTTGCACGTGTCGGAATACAGGTTGTTGGTAGAACCCCAGCAGCGAACATATCTGAGAGAAAATCCACCGTAGTAGAGGAAGCCATGTCAATTAGATTAATTTAAAGTCTCCCATTATTACAAGTTCACATGGACGTCTGCCTATCAAATCCAAGACCTCATCAAAGACCTGAAGAAAAGAAGGGACTGATTCACTGGGAGATCAACATTACCAAATATCAAAACCTTATTTTTTAGTTTAATTTTAATAAACTGGGATTCAAAAACCCCTTCGTCATTCCGTGACAGATCGCTTAGAATAGTATAGGGGAAAATGTCAGAAATATACATTACTAGTCCACCCTTTGCCATCCTTCTGCGATTTAGTCGCTCCATTCTGCAACCAGGTATATCTAAAAGCATTCCATTGCTAGAATTAAGAAAAGAATCACATAATCCGATAACATCGGGTCGCCCATCAAAAACTATCTGCCCTCAACTGATCAATCGATGAGCATAGACCCTGAGTATTAAGTTGAAGGACCGAAAAACGATCATCTCGTCTAGTAGCCCACTTTAAATCAGAAACATACCTACTATTAATTGATTGGGAAATATTTAGGGAATTTCTTTTAAATTGACCAACAGAAATATTAATAATGCTCAAAACATCTAAGGGGTTTCGTTGTAATTGAAGTAAAGGCCCATCAAGGGAGTAAAAATCATCAGAGCCTGAGTTAGAAAAATTCATATAACTTACGGAGAATATGTATCAAACCTGCATTGCAAAACACACAGAATAAAATAAATAAAAAAATAATAAAGAGGCTATAAATAAAAACAAAAAATAAAAATTAATAAATAAATAAAATCACAACAATCATACCAATACTGCAATGCTACAAGATACTAAACATTACCTAAAAAAAACGAAAACGCACACACACAAAAAACACCTTACGCATTACCACGCATTACGCATTACGCAAAAAACAGCTACCACGCATTACGCGGACCGTAAATGTCTTTAGCCGCATTCAAAATGTCCCGGCGACGCTTTGTTAGAGACTCCGATATAAAAATACCAGTAGATGCAAGTCTAGCTTTTGCTTTAAACACTTTTCGGGCTACATCTTTGCTTGAAAATTTAACAATGATCGGAGAAACTCTAGTAGAACTTTCTTCAGTCTGTGGGGCCTGATTATTCAGGCGAAGACGGTACAAATTGATCAGATCAGAAGGCAAGAGTTCAGTCAGAGACATTTTGCTGTTCAGAATTTGAAGTATTGCCGTGCAACTTTCCACACTGGGTAACTGTTTGACCCCATGAAATACAAGTCTGTCGAGTAGGGACTCCTGATCAAAATCATCCAGCTTTGTTTCAATTCGAATTATTCTGTCATCGAGGTTCTCAATTTGAGTTCTCAGACCCTTTAAAGCCTGCTCAATTTTTGCAAACTTCGGATTAAACTCGAGTGTGATTGCATCATAAACCTGGCTAATTATTAGTTCAGCAGGCTCTTTCATTGACCTTGAATCATTAAACTTTTCAGTCACTTCCTGTGTAATATTTTCAAGCAAATCACTTTTTGTCTTCTCTAGCTGGGCTTCAGTAGTAACTAATTGCTCATAAATTGTGGCAACGCTGGAAGAAACCAAGGTGGTCCCTACTTTACCTCTAGCTTTCAGAGCTAAAAATGTCTTCGAAAGAGTCTGATAAATTTCAGGAGTATTTGCAAGCTCGGCAAATGCTTTTTTAACAGCAGGTGAGGATGAATCAGTCGTTTTAGGGTCGTATTTTTGAAGATTCGCATCAATGAGCCTGAATTCATCGTGACTTCCGTAGCAAAAAAACGAGGTACGTAGGCTTCCCTTTTGAGTCCTTTCCATTCTGAATAACTCTTACTGGCCAAAGGGGGTAGTTCTTGAATTTAGCCAGCGCAACATCAAACTGCTCGAAACGCTGCATAATTATTAAAAATCTGATTAGAATGAGCCGATAAGCAAGACAAAAAGACTTATCTTTAAGTGAGGGCCGAGCCTCAGTAATGCAACCGAGTGGATTTCAAATCCAACATGTGTGAAGTCGGATGACCTGCCTTGACTGCACGGTACTGACAGTGCACGTTAACGCACAGTTCTTAAAACTGCCAATTTTACACTAAAATAGTCCTTCGAAATAAGATAAACTAATCAAATATAGTCAATAACAATCCAAAAATCCAAGTTATCAGCTATCAACACAATAAACAGCTGATTTATCGGGATGCACTCAATCGCAATTGCGCAATATAACAAAGCATAAAAGTTAATCCGATTGGCTTCAAAAAACTAGTTCTTTCCAGTTCAGAGACTGACTTGGTACTGAAAAAGGGCACTAGCCACTCCAATTTCTAATCGAATATCCTTTTTCGAAGTTTCTACGATAACTCCTTCGATACGAAGTTCCCTGGTGTAACCCCCCCCCCGCGCCCTCTCCTCAAGAAAGCAATAATACATTTTGCCAACATCGTTCTTTACTTAGGCAGCGCGATAGCGCTGCCTATTATAATGTCAACTGATTGTTTTGGGTACCCGTCTTACTGAACATATTCTAAACAGTAAGCTGTACGAAAGATGTATTTCCCTCCCGTTTTCAAGAGCTAAAATAAGAGAGAAGTTGAGATAGCTAGGAAATATTTTGCCGATGTCGGATGACAGACTTATAAAGATCATCCTTTTCGGTGAACCATCTAGGGTCAAAAGAAAATCAGGTCGTCCATGAATGGGGTAAGAAGAAGTCGTAAAAAATGATTTAAAGTAAATTTGGACCTCTTGGAAGGGTTTAAAGAGCAAAGAGTCAATAAATTGGGATGGAGGAGAAGTGTGTAAAGCCATTTTGGCATGGGATTGCTTGGTGCTTTAGTGAATTGTTAGTAGTTGCAGTAGCATATGGGAGCTGCCTTCCATGAGCTCCAGATCTTCGCAATAAAGTTTGACTAGTCTTTAAACTACGAGGACACAAACTGGCTTATACTTTGTTGGCAGTTAACGATTACAAAATATTATAAACTTTCAGCATTCAAAGAGTGTAGACGTAAAGTGTACTAATTCAGACAGGTCTAGTGGTATGAACGGACTTTTGGGTCGAAAGTTGGACTGATTTGGACCCTGGAATAACAGCTTCTGCACTACTAAACAGTTCAACATTGTCAAAAATGATCATGCTTGTACTTTCGCCCGCTCTTGACTTTTAGAAACAAAGTTACGCTCTGGGCTTGATGATGAAGTGCTTTTAAATTCATCAAAGAGAAAGTTGACCGCTTATTATGGAAATTTTCCACTCGGTTGCTGCTTAAGTTGTGAAGGAGAACATATATCTACGATCATCTTGTCATACGAACCCAAAGTGCCCAAATTGTGGAGGGGTCCATATTTCATACAGCCTGGAGTGCCAGATTTTACGGTATGTTTTGATTAAACGTCTGACAAAAATGACTGTTAACTTGAGTATATCAGTTTGTTTATTTAATATTAGTAGGATAAAGATTATACTTCTGACTTCTCCATCACTAACCGTGAACGTTCTAAAGTCAATTGCGCCATTTTTCTTTTACTAAAAGCTGTATACACTAAAATATGTGTTTTAAACAGTTTGCTACAATTCTTCAAAACACAGATGAAAAATAAAGATGAATCTATAATGATCAAAATGAATCGAAAGAACTAAATAAAATAAACTGAATCTTTAATTAGATTCCCCTTTTCCAAAAAGGAGAATCTTACCCTTTTTGAAAAAGGGGAAGCACCTAGCTATTTTAGAAAAACTTCAGTTAAACCCCTGAATTATAAAGGTGATAAAAGTGAGTTTGGTAACTACAGAGCATTGTTTTGGTACTGATGACCGCCGTAGCGCTGTAACTTGACCATCAGCTTTTTGTCACCTTTAGATATTTCCTCCGTCAGTTCAACGAAATTACCCGATTTGTCGGTGTTTCTGATTCGTCATGACCGCTTGAAGGAAGCCCTGTGAACCAAAACAGTAAATAGTGTCGAAAATGTACTTCACCCTATCTCTGATCTTTATCTGTACTTCACCACATCTTGAAGCATCAGTAATTTATAATAATGATAAATTCTATCCATGTTGACACACAATTCTTATGTCTTTTACTACCATCATGTTGCTTCAATAGACCAGAAATGTCTTTCCACTTACAAAATTCTGTTTTGATGAAAGCCCTTTTTCCAGTAGTTTCCCCAGCCCTTAGAGCCACACTATGTAAATAGCAGTAAGCATAACAAAATACGGAATCAAAGTTTTTGTAAGTATTCAATCCATTTGTAAGTCTTAAAGTAATGCGCACTGAATTTCCTTCTTTTACAAGGGGAAAACGGATATCTCTCAACAATACGTTGAGATGGCTTGTCGAGACATGTTGTAGAGATATCTGAGAGAGATTCTCGACTGCTACTGGAACCTCAAACGGGACTGGGAATTCAGACCAATCTTTCATGTTGATCTGGGTCATTTATTGTTCCGTTTGTTTCTGAAAGATTGTCACAGGTAGGGGAAATCATGTCCCGACACTTTGAGCACTGACATAATTGCCAGTTTCTTGAAATGAAGTTTCTTCATTTTTCTTCAAGATTCACCACAAAAAAGTCCACAGTTTGTTGTCGCTTTTATTCATTGTTTAATTACGGATTCACAAAAACAAAAAAGATAAACTGACAAGCTGATGCCTAGTTCTGACTGAACCTTAGTCTCAAAATTCAGAAGTGGAGAATGACGACTTTCGAAATAGCTAGGTGGGGCATGGTTCAAAACTGGTTGGGAACCACTGATCTAGAGTTAAACAAAAAGTAGGTCGTTTCCAAATGAGGTTGAAAGGTGCCATTAGAAAAGACTTAAGCGAAATTAAAACTTTTTTGGAGGGGTAAAGAGGAAAACTTTCAACAGATTAGGATGGAAAAGGAGCGTGCACAGTTGTGTTGGCCTTAGGTGGTCTCGTACTGTAGTTAGTTGTCAGTAGTTGTAGTAGGCTAGTTGCAATTGTTTTTTCTCTATTGTTGTAATTATAAGAAAACGTCTAAAATATATTTTGTTTTCACTAAAATGCCAATGGCACAATAGGCTTTTGAAGGTTTCCAACTAGTGGGTAGAGAACACTGGCCAAGCGCCTAAGTTTTATTATTGGTTAATATAATTTGTATTTCTCCAGTTTTTCAGGTTTCCAGCTTAAGAATTATAATAACCGATTCTACCTTAAATTCCTAAGCCGCATAAATTCCTAAGGCTTTGATTGAATTCAATATAGCTCAACAATGTGGCTTCAACAGTAACTTATAGATAACATACTCAAAAGATTTACCCTAATAGAGTGTTTAATGAGAGAAAATGGAGCAAGAGAATGAATAAATGTCACACGCAAAGTTTTTCAAAGAAAAGTAAAAACCAATATCAAAACTTAAGTCGAACTGAAATTAAATCTTATAATAATCGAAACTCAAAACGACCAGAAATTACTTTCAAACAATAAATTTCAAACAACAAAGTGATTTTTTTTCTGAAAACTGCGCATTTAAATCGTGGAATCTACTGACCGACTATCCTGCATACTACACACTATATTAGCAATCTATTTAAGTCTTAAGGGAAAAGACATAAAGACCGATCTTTAAGGAGAATGCCATTTAACGTTTTATCAGACAAAAGAACTGCAGAAGACAGGGTTGCGAAATACTTATCAAACGAATTGGCAGCACACTCCTCTATGCTACTGTCGCCAGGATTCCGTTAATGTGGTGACGAGGACAACTTCAACTGGCTATAGAGTTCTTTACATAGGTTTCCTATATAATGCTGGATTTTTGTGCAAGACAGTGCTTCTTTGCAGACCTCAAAGAACTAGTCAATACATTTTATATTGCTTATATCTAACCAACTCATTCGTATTGCTCATGACAACTCAATATGAATAGAAGTGACTTCGGGTGTGCACGTTTTACAAGACATAGAGACATCCAAGGACATTTTAGGGCAAATCTACTCTTCTGTTTTTGCAAGGAGAAATGCCACTCTATTAGTGTTTGTAGGTAACTGGTAATGGCAGCAGCTGATTCATTTAGGTCATCATCAGTAAGTGTTGACGACCAGTACATATCTTTAAGTTAGACAACATGCTTGAAATATTTTTATCACTGTAAGAACAAAAAGTTGCCTTATTTTGTTCTTCCTCAGATGATTAGCAACAGAGGAAATAACAGAAG
>JAQQPU010000479.1:33554-43687 GCA_029168905.1 Artemia sp. Kazakhstan ARC1039 | reverse complement strand
TTGTTTTTTTTATTTAATTTTTGAATGTTTTTGAATAAATGCAGGTTTTGATCTTGGCTCACCGTACATGAATCATTAAAACAAAATTTTCATATTAATTTACTTTTATTTAGTTAATTGGCTTTCTCGAAACTTGTTTAATTTTATTTACGAACGTTTTTATTAGTAATAAATATACGTAACTTACGAATTAACTTACGTAACGAACTTCTATATTCATATATTTCTAATTTGTTTATTATTTCCCCCTTCTATTCCCACCTTCCCACGCCCACCCTCCCATTGCCCAGTAGGTTTAAAAACTAAATGTTACCTTAAGATAAAATCAAAATGCAGTGTGATAATGCCAATTCCCTATAAGGCATCTCAGCAGTATCCCAAGAACAATTGAGAGTATTATGTTCAAACTTTCGGGGCAACTTCTGCTCTTAAAATTTAACCCAGTCAAAATAGCGGAGGTGTATCCAAGCTATCAAAAAAGTAATCAGATTTTTTTGTGAATGGTATCAAGTTTTCCATTTCAGATCAACTAGAGGAGGTATGAAACGAAATTAAACACTACTATTTGTGTCCAGATTTTTAAAAGGGTGTAATTTGTTAAAAATTGCTGAAAATTTTTCTCCAGCATACAAATAGCAGGCCAAACTATAAAGTCTTAAAAAAACGAAAAAGATTTAAAGCATTATTTTGTTTACCCCTGAAAAGACTATGTCGATATAAAAAGAACAGAAATTAATTAAAAAAAAAACTTTTTCCACAAAATAAGTTTTTCAAAAAAAAAGTAAATAAACAAAAATTAAATCAAATAATCTACCACGCGTGAAACTACCACAAATCAGCATCGATAAATAAATAAAACCCAAAATGAAAAGAAATTACAAAAAATAACCGATTCAAAATCTAAACAAGCAGAAATCAACATAAGTTGGGCTCAAAACCCTTATGCCTTCCCAAGGCCAGAACATAATTTGCACTTTACTGATAAAAATACAAATGACCGTGCATTGTCAGTATAATATACATAAACTGATATTTAGTAATCCAAATGTTAATATAATTTGATTTATTAAAGTTATAAAAGTAAAACCATTCATATTTGTTTCAGTAAAGTGCGAATTATGTTCTGCCCTTGGGAAGGTATAGGGGTTTTGAGCCCAACTTATGTTAATTTCTGCTCGTTTTGAGTTTGACTCGGGTATTTATTGTAATTTCTGTTCGTTTTGGGTTTTATATATTTATCGATGCTGATTTGCGGTAGTTTCACGCTTGGTAGATTATTTTATTTTATTTTTGCTCATTTTTAGTTTAATGGAGTTCTCCACTTTTCTTTTAAAAACTTTCTTGTTGAAACAGTTCTTTAAATTATTTTTCTAATAAACAACTTTGTGTTTTGATACCTTTCACTGTAACATGGTAAAAAGTGGATTTGATTTCTTCTGGCCTTCTTCCTACTATATTTTTTCTACAGATATGGCCCTGACCAAGGGGTCTGCTATGCCAGATAAAATTTTTCTTTCTCATACTTCTAAACTTAAGCTTTCTTCGGGCCTGTTTTATTTAGATATGTCTGACTATTTCCTAATTTTTCCTTCTGTTACATCCTCCGCTATAAAATCATCTAAGGAAAAACAAAATTAGACAGCTTTACAACTTTGTACCACTTTACAACTGTTTTGACTCTTGATGAGATTACAGAGTCACACCACTGGCCCTCTTCTTTTTTGGTTAGTTCTAAGTCTGCTTTTGATAGCCCATTCTCGCATGTCATCAGTATGGTTTTCAGTCTTCTCTTTCAACCTCTCAAGCTTTCATCGATCCAACAGAGTTTGAGCATATAAACCTAGACAAAGCTATGTGCATCCTAGGTACCTTTTTAGATTTCTCTAAGACTTTCAGTATGGTTGTTGACTTGGTTATTTCTAAAAAAAATTCGTCCTTCAGTGTGCATGGAGCTCCTTATAGTTGGTTCCAGTTGTGCCTTTTTGGAAGGCCCCAGTATGCATCAACTGCATTTTGTCTTGTCTTTATAATCTGCAATACACAAAGGTACTCCTCTATGTTTGGTACTTAGCCCTTCTCTTTTTCATTTACATTAATGACCTTTCCTGATAGATGTGCCTCGGATGGTTGTCCATTTATTTCCTCAGATGACAGTAATTTTTTTTCACTGGAAATAATTTGTGCTCAAACACCTCCAAAGCCAAGCAATTCCTCGACGGAGTCAGTGTGTCATATAAAGGAATGACCTGATAATAAACAGTCATAAAAAGTACGGTGGTGTATTTCAGACATCCATGCCGCATTTCTGAGCCCATTCCTACTGTCAATTTATTATATGGAAGCAAGACCATAACTCCATCCTTAGATGACAAGTTCCATCGTGTAAATTTTGATTGCTTCATAATATTTAAAAACCATATAACCCCTATTCGCTACCTAGTCCTTAGGCAGTCAGTTATGTTTAATCACGTGAATTCTTATCTTTCCCCTCGTATAATGCTTTCCTTGTATTATGATTTTGTGTTTCCAAGTCTGTCATATTGTTCCTCAATGTGGGAAGCAACAAAAAATCTATTTTGCGCTCTATTTAGTCTTGTCAGAGTAGATAAGTAAAAGCAACATTTCTTCTTCCTAGGCTTTACGCTTCAGCTGACCTATATGCAGGTACAGGCCTATCATGTCTCGAACACATAATTGCGAAACAAAACCTAAATTTAGCTTTTTTAGGATACCAGGGTGCTCTACTACTATGTTTACAGTATTGGTTTACCTTTTCCTCACCACATAAGCACTCGAAAATTTATTATACATAAACTTTAATCAATGGCTGTCAGTTTTTCCTTGGAATTCTGTTCCAACTGATAAATCTCTCTTTTTTTCTGTTAAAATTATTTTCGGGAATCTTCAAGTTTTTAAGCTCCTGTTCTTGTTTTTCTCATACACTAATCTCGGTCTTTTCTGTTACCTTTATTATGCTTGCATTTCATGATTTTACGTAATGTTAACGGTTCTTTTGGTGTTTTATTGTAGTATTGTGGAACCCATAACAAGCCAAGCTTCTTGGGGAAAATAGCCGTTTCGTGGCTTTAATAGTTCTTTAGTATGGCTAAAATGATTGATGATGATTGATTGATAAATAGCAGGTAAAACTTAGTTGAAAAAATATAAATACGATAAACGGGTGTATGGCCAGTAAATGAAAACGAAGAAAAAAATAAAAGCGAATATTTCGCCCGTATTAAACAAGCCGTCTTCAGCGTAGACAAAAAAATAAACAAAAACTAAAACATATACATAAAACTAAAATCGACTCGTCTAAAAATATATTATACAATTGCTTCAAATTTAAAAGTTGGAGCTACCTTCGTGAAACCACCTCACAAAAGTAACTGAATTAAACCTTTTAAAATAACAAATGAACAAGGAATAAGTTATTGCGACATAATTTTATGCAAATATTTTGATGCTGCTATTCGCTTAGGTTTATTATTTGAACTAACCCCTGGCACTAACCACTTGGAAATGGCTGCTGCCTCATCGAACTGCACAAAATGGTCCAAATTAAAAAAAAAATATATATGTTCTGCTAAGGCTGAATTGAAACTGTCAGGATCTATTGTAAATTTTAGAGCATTATCTATTGAAATCTGGTGCTTAGATATAACATGGAATATTTTGTCAAGTGGAGTTTATAGCATCCCTTGCTCTTGCGGGAAATTTTAAATCGGTCGAACACACCAGCAATTTATAAAATAAATTTATTGAGCACCGGAATTCAATAGATAATGCTCTAGAATTTACAAAACCTCCAGACAGTTTCACTTCAGCCTTAGCAGAACATATATTTTTAGTTCAGACCATTTTGTGCAGTTCGAGGAGGCAACAGCCATTTCCAATGAGATGGGCTCTTGAATCAGTAGAAATTAAAAAACATATTTTTGCAGGTTTATCAATTAATAAAGATACTGGGAATATAAATATTGATCCTATTTATAATAATGTTAAAAAAATAATGTTCTTAAAAAAATTGGTCATTTTGTTTCTAACCCCATCTCACACATAACTAACCTCTCTCTTTCTTCTGGTGTTTTCCCTCATTTATTTAAAGTTGCTAATGTTTTACCTTTACATAAAAAAGGTGATTCATCTCTAATTTCAAATTATAGACCCATTTCTCTTCTTCCTGTCATCTCTAAGGTTGTTGAAAGAGTAGTGTATCGTAGACTCTCTTCATTTGTTTTTAGTACTAATATGACTGCAGGAAAATCTCTCATAACTAACCATCAGTATGTTTTTCGTCCCACTTTCTCTACCTCGTATGCACTTTCAGATGCAACAGAGTTTGAGCGAGTTAATCTGGACAAGTTGGACAAGGGCTTGTGTGTTTTGGGTCTATTTCTTGACTTTTCAAAGGCCTTTGATATGGTTGATCACTCTGTTCTTTTGTCTAAACTATCTTCATTTGGAGTACATGGAGTCCCACTAAAATGGTTAAGGTCTTATCTGTCGGGAAGATCTCACTATGTTTCAGTTAATGGTAATTCTTCCACTACTTTGCCTAAATTGAAGGGTGTCCCATAGGGCTCTGTGCTTGGACCACTTTTGTTTTTAATTTACATTAATGATCTCGTTGATGGTCTTCATCCCCTTGTGCACCCTATTCTTTTTGCTGATGACAGTAACTTTTTCATTGCTGCAGTGGACTTGCCATCTGCCACTTCCCTAGCTCAAGGTCTTCTTGATAAAGTAAAAGATTGGTGCTGGTCAAATGGTATGACTCTCAACAGCCAAAAATGTGCCATTGTACACTTCGTATGAGAGACGTAAGGGAGCCAATCATCCTGACTTATGCTAATGATGTTATACCGCAAGCTGCTATGGTGAAATTTCTTGGTGTGTATCTTGACTGTTTTCTCTCTTTTGCCTCATATAACTCACATCCGTTCCCTCATCTTCCGCCAGTCTTCAATGTTGCACCGGGTTAACTCATTTCTTCCCCCAGATGTTATGCTTTCTCTTTATTATGCTTTTATTTTTCCTTACCTTTCTTATTGCTGCTCTGTCTGGGGTAATACTAATAAATCTCTTCTCTGCTCGCTTCAAAGAGCCCAAAATAGGGCAGTGAAGGCTACTTTTCTTTTTCCTCGGCTTTACCCTTCCTCTGATCTTTATAATGATACTCGAATAGCTCCGCTGGATCGTATTGTGGGTAAAAGTAATCTTTATTTAGCGCATTCTGCTTTTCTAGGTACACTTCCACTACCTCTGCAGCAATTTTTTTCACGGGCAGGCTCAGGTAGGTACTCTACTTTTTTAGGTAGTTCTTCTCGTAGACTTATTTTGCCCAAACGTTTATCTACAGCAGCCCAGAGGTCTCCTGTTTATAAATCAATTCAGTTATGGAATTCAATCCCACCAGATGTCCTGTTATTTCTGTCTGCAAAGGCAGTTATTCGTCGTGTCTTTCCAGTTTAGTAATTTTTCTCTCCTTCGTTTATTTTCCCTGTTTTCTCTTTTCCTAGTGTTTCTCCTTTTTGTGTTTTTCCCTTATACATCGTTATTATTATTTTTTTCTTCTTCTTTTTTTTCTTTACTGTATGGTAGTGTTTATTCTCTTTAATCTTTATTTCATATATATTGTTTAATTTAGAGTAATATTTATGGTTGTTCTAGTGCTTTATTATGTTGTAAGGCCCACAACAAGCCAAGCTTCTTGGGCCAAATAATTTTTCTTTACGTTTGTAATAGAGTTTAGTATTAATAAAATGATTGATTGATTGATTGATTTATGATGCTATTTTAAAAAAGGAGCCCATGTTTAAAAATAAAAATAAAGTATTGCAAAATGTCCCAGGGGTTAGTTCAAATAATAAACCTAAGCGAATAGCAGCATCAAAAGCTTTGCATAAAATTATGTCGCAATAACTTATTCCTTGTTCATTTGTTATTTTAAAAAGGTTTAATTCAGTTACTTTTGTGAGGTGGTTTCACGAAGGTAGCTCCAACTTGAAAATTTGACGCAATTGTAAATTGTATTTTTAGGTGAGTCTGTTTTAGTTTTATGCATATTTTTTAGTTTTAGTTTATTTTCTTGTCTACGCTGAAGACACCTTGCCTGATAAGGGCCAAATATTCGTTTTTTTTTCTTCGTTTTCATTTACTGGCCATAGACCCGTTTATCGTATTTATATTTTTTCTGTCATGGCTGGCCAGTTCGGCTTTAGATCTTTTAAAAACTTAAGTGTCCCTCTTCTCGGCGACCCTACCCGTAACTCCAAATATCTGCTTTTGAAAAGTATCTGGTGGAGCTTATTTGTAACATTGGACCCTAGAAGAAAGAAATGAAAATGTAAAAATTCCTAAAAGCTCCATCACCAATATGCGTTTCCTTTTTAAACACTTGTAAACACTACTTTGCTATTTTGATTTTATGTTTGCTTAAAATCTAATCCAAATAAAAGTTTAGCAGTAGCACCAATATTATTTATCGCTTAAATATATCACTGTGTAGTCCTATATTTCAATTACGATATTTCGTAAAAAATGTAATTTATATTGTTGAACTCAGTGTAAACCTAAATTAAAAGCCATTTTTATTCCTATTTTGAAATTTTTTCAACTTTAAACGTTTTCAGGAGCCTCATTTTGATTCACTGACATTCTAAGAATATTCTTTAAAGTTTAAGTTAGTGCAAAAAATAATGATGCATGCGTCAGATTATTCATGCGTGCGTCAGATTAAATACGGATATTACAGTTTAGAATTATCTGTTTTTTTCCCAAAGGAGGAAAAAAATTCGTAAAGAAGAGAAAACGAGAATTAAACAGCTAGTGAAAAATAGAAAAAAAACTGTGCAACTATTTTGGTCGAAACATTCGCTAGACCGTCGTCTTCAGTGCAGAATAAAAATACAGCTGAAAGTCCAAAAGTTAATATAAAATACTTACCTTAACACAAACGCTGTAACTTAGAGAACGAGACCCTTTCTATGTAATTTCTTTTAGTTTCAGTGTTTGTTTTAAGGTTTGGTTTTTTATATTGTCCTCTGGACCTTCATCTGTATTGTTCAATTTTCTGCACTAAAAACGGTTAAGCCGAGGTTGCGACTGAAATATTTGCAAAGTTTTTTTTCTATTTTCACTGGCTGTTTGATCCTCGGTTTCTCTTCTCTACAATATTATTTCTTCGTTTTGCCATACTTAG
The DNA here is from genome assembly GCA_029168905.1 of Artemia sp. Kazakhstan ARC1039. NCBI lineage: Eukaryota > Metazoa > Arthropoda > Branchiopoda > Anostraca > Artemiidae > Artemia > Artemia sp. Kazakhstan ARC1039. The sequence continues at coordinate 36,483 of JAQQPU010000479.1, read as the reverse complement.
AAATCATTGAGATCTCGTTTGTGGTCTCATAAATTATTTGCTGTTTATTTTTGTTTTTCTTGTTTCATGAACATAACTTATTAATAGTATAGACTAGACTATATTTACGGACTAGAATTATTAGTTCATTATAAAATCAACCGCTAGATCGTATCAGGATTTCTTGATATAGAGTTCCTCGCTATTAATCGATAGCCATAGAATATTTTCGTGTAGATGGCGTATTAGAATCAGCATTGTTCAAAATTTGATTCTAGTTAGTTCTCCTTAGCAGGTTATCAAAACTGTGTCTAATTGAACCAGATAGGCTACTCAAAATTCTATTCATTGATTTGGTATGTAAGTCTCTTAAAAATTAGAGTCGATTGGAATTATTTTCTTATTAAATGTATATCTAAGACTGATGGACCTAGGGAATTCAGTAGCTAGGCATAGCCAAACACAGGATGTCAACTGGGGAAAAATGTGTTGATGCATCAGAACCCTGCCCCCTAGAGATAAATCCATTTGTATTTTGGTTATTGTGCATGTGCTTCCTCCCTCAGTTTCAATATGCATACAAAGAACATAGCCTATTCCTAAAAGGTAGCCCAGGCCTACCTAGTTAGCATAGGCAATTTTAAAACATCTTGTGGTAGGGCCAAGGATATTGCATTCGAGTAATTGGAAACCTTTGCCAATATTAACACTATCAGTTTAGCATTGCCACTCTCCAGAAGGAAACATTATAAAATTCTGAAACCTGTTTAAAAAAATTCTAAAACACTTCAGGCCTAGGGCCTACATATATTATTCCTTAAGGCATAGTAATAAATTTTACCTCCCAACCCCATGGATAAATATATAGCCCACATCTATGGGAATACATGCTTTCTTGTCTGGGGGGGGGGGCCAGCTGATTCTGTGGTGAAGGACAGGGGGGCAAGGCTGTACCCAGGATTGTTTTTGGAGAGTGTAAAATTCTTTGATTCAATAATTTAATTTAGACCCAAGCACCTATAATAAATAAGCACAAGCAGGCAATATAAGCAAAAGCATACATAAGCAAGCACAAGCAAATATAATAGATAATGCTACATCTCCCTTCTTCACACTTAACAAGGTCTATATATCAAGCCGTGTTATTGGCCTAATCACTCTGCCACTGCGGGTCTGGGGCAAGTTCACTGATACAGAAGGGAGTGGTGTAACTTCTATATGGCACGGGAGGCAGGTCTGATGTTTGGTGATGAGTTTTTTGACAGTGGCGCCTTTTCTTTGTGTGACTCCTGATCAATTTTGCAGGATTCTTCTGTTGGATAAGAATCAATGTGCGGATTTGCTGCATAGGAGGTGTCCAGATAGACTGTGTCATTGTTTTTGTTTTGAGTTGTTGGGGTGCCCGGTGATGTGGGGGTAGTGAAATGGCGTCGAGAGATATGGGTTCTGTTTCTTTGCAGCCTAGATCCATCAGCGGTTTCAACAACGTAGGATCTAGGATTTTCATGTTGCAAAATGATTTTGGCTTTTGTCCAAGAGCTATTTGCCATTTTCTGGATAAATACTTTTTCACCTGTCTGAAGTTCCGGGAGTTGCTTTGCTGATTTGTTATAGTAAGATTTCTGCCTATTCTGTTCAACCAACCTGTGCTGCATGAAATCTTTTGTTGGAACAATTCTGGGTTTTAGCTGTTGGTATGTTGATGGCAGGATTGACTGGAGCTGGTGACTCATTAGAAGCTGGGCTGGAGAAGCATAACTGTCAACTGGGCTGTTCCTATATTCCAAAAGAGCAATATGGGGGTCGGTTCCAGCTTCTTTTGCTTTAGTGAGTATTTTCTTGCAGATTTGAACTGACTTTTCTACAAGCCCATTGGATCTTGGGTATATCGGGCTAGATGTTTTCAAGCTGATTCCCCAGGACTGAGCAAAATCTTTGAATTCCTGGGAGAACAGTTGTGGACCATTGTCAGAGGATATGAGCTGGGGAATCCCAAAACGTGAAAAAATGGTTTTCATTTTTTCTATAATGGTGGACAAAGTTTGGCTTGGCAATTTTTCAACTTCAAAAAACCTGCTATAATAATCACTGATTATGAGGTAGCATGCTCTGTTCCACTCGAATAGGTCAATACTGAGGTGTTGCCATGGGATTGATGGTATCTGGCTGCTTCTTAGCGGTTCCTTCTGGTTGTTGGCAGCAAACTTCAAACATATTTCACAATTCTGGACAAACCTCTCTATATCAGCATTCATCTTTGGCCAGTATATGATCATTCTTGAGCGCATTTTAGTTTTGTCTATTCCCAGGTGAGCATGGTGGAGTTAGTGTAGAATGTTAGTTCTCAGTGTGTGAGGTATGATGATACGCTGGCCATTCAATAGCAGACCGTTGTGGACACTCAGTTTGTGCTGGATATTCCAGAAGGCCAAAACTTCCATTGGGCAAGACTGACATTTTGATGGCCAACCATCATGTACAAGGGATGTGAGTGCTGCTAGTTGGGCATCTTGGCGTGTCTCATGCCAGATTTCCTCAAGTTTAGAGTCGCTCACTGGTAAGGATTTCATCACTGTATGGACATAAACTTCAATGTCGTTTTGTAATTGAGTGTCCATGTCAGGTAAGTGAAGACGTGACAGTGCATCAGGTATTGGTATTTCTGCTCCAGGGCTGTATTGGACTTCTAAGTCGTAGGGCTGAATCTGTATCATCATTTGCTGAAGCCGGGCAGGTGCATCATGGAGTGGGCGCGACAGGATAGTCTCTAGTGGGCGATGGTCAGTTGTAACAAAGACTTTGCGACCATAGATGTAGTGGTGGAAGTGTTTGCATCCAAAAACGATGGCATACAGCTCTTTCTCCATCTGTGAATAGTTCTAATCTGTCTTGCTTAGCGCCCAGGAAGCAAAACCAAAGATTTTACCTTTCAAGGATAGTTCAGCTCCCA
>JAQQPU010000479.1:0-32034 GCA_029168905.1 Artemia sp. Kazakhstan ARC1039 | reverse complement strand
TGTAGATTCAGAATTTAGATACCCTCAGCTTCTCCCTTCCCTTCCCAATGAGGTTTGATTTTTCCTGGACTCTGAAAAAGTAAACTTGAATACTAGCTATTACTTCTTACCAAGTGTGGCTGAAATCTACCAGATCTTTTAAACTAGGTAAACTATTTATCCTTGATAAACTAAGTCATTAGCTGTTACATCTCATCAAGTTTGGTTGAGATTAAATAACCTCTTTTAGTAGAAGTATTTGCAATACAATTTTGAGTACCCTGTCCCCTACAGAAGTTGGATCTTATCTGGACCCAAAAAGCCACAAGGCAGAAATTAGTTCTTGCTTTAAAGCAATTTTTGTTAAAGTTTGACAACTCATTTTGCTGGATCTTCCACTTACAAGAATTTAGCCCATGAATATCTTCCCCATAGAGTAAAGATCAGCCCTGTCCCAAAAATGCATAAATGTGACAATAGCTCTTAACTCCCACCAAACTTTGTTAAGGTTTGATAACCAATTCTAGTAGATATCATGTTGAAAAGAATCAGGTAGGAAAGAACTCCTCATTGGTAGAGGCTAAATAAGTACAGACCCTTAAAGGACACAGCTAGGATATTTAATCTTACTTCTAACCAAGTTTGGCTAGTGTTTCGGAAGTTTGGCCAATGTCCAATAAACCCTTCTTCTAGATGCCCAGATGATGGGAATTTAGAGGCCCCTTCCCTTTTTAGTGCTATGTACGAGAATAACACTGCTGCGGTTAAGGTAGGAAATGAGGTTAGCAGCTTGTTTTGTATTAAATCAGGATTTAAGCAGGGTTGTGTTCTATCCCCCTTTATATGGATTATTTTGATGGACTTTGTTTTAAGGAGCACTGGAAAGGCAATGGGAGACTACGGAATCAAATGGGGAGGAAAAAGTCTCCTGGACTTGGATTATGCTGATGATTTAAGCATTCTAGATGAAAGTGTGAGCAAAATGAATGAAGTTTTAGAGGTTTTGCGAGTTCAGGGTGCTAGTATTGGTTTGAAAATTAATGTTAGGAAGACTAAGTCACTAAGGCTAGGAATAAGTGAAGATGAAAAGGTAACGTTGGGTAATGAAAAGATTGATCAGGTGGGCAGCTTCACTTACCTTGGTAGTATTATTAGTAAAGATGGTGGGAGCAGTGAAGATGTTAAAAATAGAATAGCCAAGGTTCTGGGTGTTTTTTCACAGTTAAAAAAAGTCTGGAAGAATAGGAAGATAAGTCTGCAAACCAAGATTAGAATCTTAGAAGCTACAGTGATGACAGTGGTCAAATATGGCTCTGAAGCATGGGCGCTCCAAAAAGCGGATGAAGATTTGCTAGATGTTTTCCAGAGAAATTGCTTAAGGATTGTTCTGGGTACCCGGCTGACTGACCGTATTTCAAACAATAGGCTATACGAAAAATGTGGTTCAATACCGCTTTCTAGGTCTATAATGAAAGAAAGGTTGATGTGGTTAGGGCATGTTGTGCGGATGAAGGATGACAGATTGCCGAAGATTGTTCTTTTCAGCCAACCATCTAGGGCTAAACGGAAAGCAGGTCGTCCCCGTCTGGTGTGGGAGGACGTCATAAAGAAAGATTTAAAGGAAATGGGAACTTCGTGGGCGGGTGTAACAAGGGAGGGCTTTGAATAGATTGGGGTGGAGGAGGAGCGTGCGTAGCTGTGTTGGCCTCAGGCGGCTTGGTGCTGCGATGAGTTGTTGGTAGTAGTAGTAGTAATCCCCCTTCTATTCCCACCCTCCCACGCCCACCCTCCGATTGCCCAGTAGGTTTAAAAACTAAATGTTACCTTAAGATAAAATCAAAATGCACTGTGATAATGCCAATTCCCTATAAGGCATCTCAGCAGTATCCCAAGAACAATTGAGAGTATTATGTCCAAACTTTCGGGGCAACTTCTGCTCTTAAAATTTAACCCAGTCAAATTAGCGTAGGTATCAAGTTTTCCATTTCAGACATGGGCGCCCATAAGCTGAATTCCAGGGGGGGGGCAAACTTCGTCTAATTGCTACTTTTAATGCTATATAATAGAAATCTCAGAACAAAAATATAAAAATAAGGCAGCATCATTCAGCCAGGGGGGGCAAGAGCCCCCCCCCCCTGCCCCCCCATATGGGCGCCCATGATTTCAGATCAACTAGAGGAGGTATGAAACGAAATTAAACACTACTATTTGTGTCCAGATTTTTAAAAAGGTGTAATTTGTTAAAAATTGCTGAAAATTTTTCTCCAGCATACAAATAGCAGGCCAAACTATAAAGTCTTAAAAAAACGAAAAAGATTTAAAGTATTATTTTGTTTTTCCCTGAAAAGATTGTCGATATAAAAAGAACAGAAATTAATTAAAAAAAAAACTTTTTCCACAAAATAAGTTTTTCAAAAAAAAGTAAATAAACAAAAATTAAATCAAATAATCTACCAAGCGTGAAACTACCACAAATCAGCATCGATAAATAAATAAAACCCAAAATGAAAAGAAATTACAATAAATAACCGATTCAAAATCAAAACGAGCAGAAATTAACATAAGTTGGGCTCAAAACCCTTATGCCTTCCCCAGGCCAGAACATAATTTGCACTTCACTGATAAAGGTGTTTCGGAAGTTTGGCCAATGTCCAATAAACCCTTCTTCTAGATGCCCAGATGATGGGAATTTAGAGGCCCCTTCCCTTTTCTTCCTCTACAAAAATAGGAGTGGGTTCTGATTTCGAAGTTCTGATAATGCTCAGGTGAAAAGCATAGGCAGGGTCCTGGCATAGGTCATAATGCTCCCAAATTAATGGATCAAAGAAAAGAAAGTTATCCCAAAATCATGACTTGTGCCTTTTGAAGTCGAAATAGTAGAGTTGATACCATTTGAACGTTTGTTTGTTAAAGTATGACTTTAAATCCCTCTTAAGAAAGATGAAATGGCAAAGCCACTGGATAGTACCAGTTAAAAAAGGATCTAGGTAAGGTGCTGTTGCTTCACCTTCTTATTTCAATAATTACGTCCTTGAATCTCAAGACCAGTGTCAGATGTCTTGCATTCTTTCTGGTCTCAAAATCTCCTTAGTCACTTATGCTATTGACACTTTTAATCTCAGCCAAACATATCAGCATCATATTCTTCCATAATCTCTGCCAAGCTTTGTTTCAATTGCCATTATATGTCAACACTGTTTCTCTCCCCCACATCTTCTATATTGCACCCTTCTAGAAGATTATTACACACACCAATAAATAGGAAATATGCTCCACTTTCTTTCACTTTGCAAAATACCTAATATAGCTGTTGCTAAACTTATAGAAAACTATAACCAAAAGATTTCAAACCATGCATGGAACGAACTCCTTCTATACTAGTTACATTATCATGGTTGTATAGTGCTCTTTTGTTCTTTTTTTTTTTGCAGTGCTCTGTCATTTTTCTTTTTGTGTGAAGATGGTTTTCAATAAATGGTAATAATTATTACTAATCTTAGGAGCTTTCCTTGTGCAGGTTCAATAGATGATTTTAGATAGAGTACAATGCAGAACGTTTTCAGTTAAAAAGAAGCTAGTAAATATTACAAGTTTACTCAAAGAGAATTAAAGAACTTTTTATTTTAATACAAGTTGGTACCCTAAAAAAAATGCAGTTATTGAACTAAATTTCTCTCAGAAAAATTATTTTGACAAATATTTCTGATTATTCCAATTTCAGTTTATTGAGTTATCTAGCTTGATATAAAAGAACCCAAATACAACCAACACATTATATAACATGACCCATAGATGAATTTGTAATTATTAAAAAGAAGACAAAAAGAAAACAACAGAATCAGCAAATTTTCAATTAGCCTAGGGCTATATATTGCCCCATTATGGGGGGGGGGGAGTGCAACTACAATAACAGTTGCTATTATATTTATAAAGAGTATTCAATAGGCTATCAAATAGTATATTACTTGTTCTATGTGATATTTCAATTCTACTAGGAATATTGTGTAACTACAAGGGTTTCTTGAAGGGCTTAAAGGATATTATGTTGTATGATCATCTTGTAGCTGGCAAATCAATAAAAAAAATAAACATTTTATGGCAATTTGTAGAGCTTGTTTTGCAGTTCAAAAAAACTAAAAGAAAAATACTTAACTCCATTTAATGTTGCTATTAAAATGCTTTAAAATATGACTTTCTTTTTTGGCTAAAATTGATTTCACTTTCCCTTCACGTTTTTTTATTGATTCTCAATCAAACAGTTCGTGGTAACGAACTTTAAATAAGGAGCGACCCGGCTCAATAGTAAACGAAGCTCTAAAAACGGAATTTTGATACCAATAGACACATCAAAAGAATCAAATTATAATGCTGATTTCAAACATATAAGTTTCATGAAGTTTTGTTTTACCCGTCAAAAGTTAAGCGCCTGAAAAAATTTGCCTGGTTTTCGAAAAAAGGGGGAAACATCACCTAAAAGTTATAAAATCTTAATGAAAATCACACCATCAGATTCAGCATATCAGAGAACCGTACTGTAGAGGTTTCAAGCTCCTATCTGCAAACATGTGAAATTTTGCATTTTTTGCCAGAAGAACAATCAGGGATGCATATTTTTTTATTTTTTTTTTTCAGGGGTGATCGTATCGATTCAGTGGTCATAGAATATCGTGGGAAGGCTCATTCAAACGGAAATTAAAAGTTCTAGTGCCGTTTTTAAGTGACCAAAAAATGGAGGGCAACTAGGTCCCCTCCCACGCTCATTTTTTTCCCAAAGTCACCCGATCAAAATTTTGAGATAGCCATTTTGTTCAGCATTGTCGTAAATATAATAACTATGTCTTTTAGGATTACTTAATCCCCCAAAGTCCCGGGGGAGAGGGCTGAAAATTATGAGCTTTACCCAATGTTTACATATAGTATTAGTTATTGGGAAGTATACAGACGTTTTCAGGGGGGATTTCCCCTGGGCGCGGGGGGGGGGGGGGGTCGGGGGTTATGTGGGAGGATCTTTCCATGGCGGAAGTTTTCATGGGGGAAGGGACATTGCTATGAAGGGGTAACCGGATTTCTCAGCATTATTTAAAAAACGATCAGAAATTAGTTAAAAAAAAGTTTTCCAACTGAAAGTAAGGAGCAAAATCAAAACTTAAAGCGAACAGAAATTATTACATACATGATTGGGTTCGCCCCCTAGTTAATACCTCGCTCTTTAAGCCAAAGATTTTTTTTGTACTTTCATAAGAGCTATTTATTCTAGCTAACGGTCTTTGTGATTAAGGGGTCATTTTTCAAGAATTTGAACAAATTCGAACTTTAGCGTAAAGAGCGAGGCATTGACTAGGGAGTGAACCCCCTAATATACGTATTAAAAATATATGAATATAGAAGTTCGTTACGTATGTTAATTCGTAAGTTACGTATATTTATTACTAATAAAAACGATCGTAAATAAAATTAAACAACTTTCGAGAAAGCCATTTTACCAAATAAAAGTAAAATTAATATGCAAAAATTGTTTTAATTATTGATCGACGGTGAGCCAAAATCAAAACCTGTGTTAATTCAAAAACGTCCAAAACTTAAATAAAAAACAAGTTTTTTTAGCTGAAAGTAAGGAGCGGCATTAAAAATTAAAACGAACAGAAATTTTTCCGTATATGGAAGGGGCTGTCCCCTCCTCAACGTCTCACTCTTTTTTTTAAACCCACCTCCTCTCCTCTCGGTGACATAATAATCTTTTTGACTTAATTTAGAACTTTAATGTCACCTACACTAATTTAAAAACAACTTTTATTATTTGAAATTTGAATTATGGTAGCCAAACATAATTGACAAAGACAAGGTATACTACAAAAAAAAAAAAAAAAAAAAAAATTAAAAGCCGCAAAAAAAGTACAATTCCCGGTTTAGCAGGGTGCCCTTCTGCCCTAGGGCACCCCTTTCACCGTGGAAATACATTAATAATAGACAAATATTTTTCATAAAACCTTGTTCTCAATCAACTATACATCATCCTCCATCCTCCCAACCTTCGCTCAACCCGAAAACAAACCTAGGAGGAGTAGAAAGCTGTGCCCTTACAATATGTTTAGGTATGCCATTCTAATCCTTCTTTTATGACACTCAAATAAACTACTAAAACCTTTTTAATACCCATTTGGCTGCTCAAAAATCAAACAAAAACCAACAAAAAATAAATTAATATAATTATCTTAATACTAACATCAATCCCTCATTTTTTTTTATAATTTAAAACATTTTTTACAATAAAAAACATTTAAATCAGAAATTTCAAATTTAAAACTCAATTTTACTCATCCATTCCACATCTACTCTTTCCCTCCATACTCGACTCTGTCTCAAGTCATCCACATAACTTTCAAGCCAAATATTCGGCAAAGGAATTTGGACCTGCTTCTGACGTTTCCGCATTTTCCACACATGCATGCTAACACTTGTCACTAACAAACACATCGCATAATTCCTTTGCTTACCTTTAACACAAAATGACAGCTTTAGAGCTTTCTTCTTTTCTTCTATAGACGTTGTTTTTATTCCTTCATTTTCTAATATTTCCAATAATCTTTGGGGTAATCCACCGTTCGAGGGGCATTGAATCAATCCGTGCAGAAGTCCGTCAAGCACTTCGTCTCCACACATCAAACAAGTAGGCGTTTGAGTTTTCAATATGCGACTATATCACTAAAGGGTAATATTCCGTGAATCATGCAATACACAAACTCTTTCTGTTCATAACTAAACGGCGATTCACTTGGATTTTTAAAAGATAACTGAAAATCAGTGAACGGCTCCTTTTCTCTAGCTCTATAATTCGGTTCTTTCTCACTTCTAAATACATCCCACGATACCTTCTTTAATTGCTCCTTTCCCAAGTCACATCTCAGTGCTCCCAATTTCTTTGCTTTCTTCAGGGGGCTGACAATCCAGCGCAGAGGGGTCGAATTTTTTTTTCTCAATTTTTTTCACCTTTTCTTCTGCATCTTCATTCACTATAGGGAGAAACCACTGCCTCATAATTGCAGTTGATGGCTCCTCTTTAACCACAAGTTCACCAATATTTCTGAGGAAGAGCATCTTGCATATAACCCTGAAATCTGCTACCCCAGTTCCACCCGATTCCACAGGAAAGTATAGCATTTTTATTTGTAGCTTTTCAAGTTTCCCTGTCAAACAAATCTCCAGATGGCTTTCAATTTGTTTGGCAAGGTTTTCAGGTAATGCGAAAACAGGAGCAGTGTAAAATAATAGCGTGAGGCAATATGTATTGACATACAGAACTCTTTCGAATATCGTTTTGAAAAGGCTTTTTCTCCATTGACTCAATATCCCGACTATTGTATTTACTTTTTCTTCCCAATTTTTTTTTGTGTTCAGCACTTTCTCAAAAGTCAGGCCCAATACTCGCGCTTTTTCCGCAAACGGGAGCCAACAGTTTCTTTCTATGTCGTCGTAATTTGCCGATTTGTTCAAGGGTAGAACACTGCTCTTTTGTCTGTGTATTTTTACGTGAAATCTTTGCTCGTACCAATGCAAATCCCTACACACGGTTTTCACATCATTTTCACTTCTTGTGATAAAATTTCCATCATCTAAGAAATCTGCACTTTTCAGAAAAACTTTTCAGAAACTTGAACACCGCACATTCTTTCTTCTACATACCGAAAGAGTGGGTCGAGATATATTTCAAATAGCGAGGACATTCCAGGACAAGGGTCCCTTGCAGCAGACCTCTTTCTAGGTTTATTATTGTCGTCAGTTTTCCATTCACTTTTATAACCACTTTCGGTGCAGAATATATTCTTTCCAGTTTATCTATGATATTCTTTCCGAAATTCATCTTTTAGTCGCATTCATAACCACAAAATCTCTCGTATTACAAAATCATACGCCTTCACTATGTCATCGCCAACTAGGGCTAATAGGTTCCAACCTAACACTTTTTCCATCGTTTTTTTTTTATCTCTTCGAAGGCAAAGGTCTCTTAGAACTGTCAGGACATTAAAAAAAAAAGAAAAAAAAGAGGAAACGCTAAATACTCGTATCGATTTGTATGTATCGATTGTATGTCTTAGATTGATTCGTAAGGCTAAATTTGTTTATTATTTTCAAGAACTTTCGAAATGCAGAAAGGATATTCGGAGAACTTGGCGCGTGATCAGCTCCGTCCTTGAACATCTGTCTATGCCTTCTTGTATTCCTTTAAGTTTGGTGGTTGATAGCAAAAGCAAGTTGTTTAGGGTGCATTTAATGTCCAAGAAGCATTTAACTTTTATATTGCTAATGTTAGAAAACGGCTGCTTCTTCAGTTAGCTCCTTTCCTTTCGAACTTGATTTCAAATTGTATGTTGGTCTAACTTGCTTTAAGTCGATTTTCCTAGAGCCAGTTTTTAAGGTTGATATTGCTGTTCTTGTTAATGGGTAAAAGGTTCAGCGTCTACTGGTTCTGATTGTTTACCCACCAAAGTAGTCGATTTCATTCTTCATTCAACTACTTCTCCTTTGACGAGACTTGCTAATCTGTCTTTCGAGAACGGAATTTGTGCGTGTTCGAGTGAATGTTTTACATGAAGTTTGGCCTCAGAGTGATCCGGCTAATCGTCGAACAGTATCTTGCACACTGTCAGGTCTCTGAGAACTGTCAGAACGTATCGCTTTTTACGCTAAAATTTGACTCTTTCTCACAATTCTATTTTTTTTAACAATAAAAAACTTTAGCGTAAAGAGCGAGACGATGAGGATGGGGCAGTCCCTTTCATATATGGAATAATTTCTGTTCGTTTTAAGTTTTAATGTCGCTCCTTACTTTCAGTTAAAAAGAACTTGTTTTTTTATTTAATAGGTGAAAGTATTTTGAAACCCAATCTTCTTTATTTAGTTAGTATTAGATTCAAAGTTCACCTTTGTTCATTGATGCAAAGTTCATCTAACCTAATATGCCTAGTCTTTTAAAAGTTTGTGCCAAAAAATTGGTAAATCTATCTTGTAACAGAAATCAAATATAAAAAAAGAATATAGTATTTTTTCCCCCTCATTCAATACTCTTTCCAAATATTCCTTTCAAACGGCTCCTTTTTTCCTACTCAACCACCTCATATGTATCTTTCAAAATACTAGCATTACAATTGTATCCCAGCTTCTCCGAAGGTAGGGATATAGCCCTAAGCTATAGGTTCAGGTTCAGGTTCATACATTTTTATTAACAAAAAAAACAACTCAATTTGACAACAAGTCGCACTAAAGCAAGAAGATGCTTGAAAAAGCGACAGGTTGGATATTATGCATGCCAAATCATCAAACCAATTAAAATGAAAAAAGGGGAAAAAAATAATAATAACTGAAAATAATGATAAATATATAATGGCACAAAATATAAAAAAATAAATCAAAATAAAATAAAATATCTACAAAAAAAAAAGCCTTCTCTCGAATCATTAACACCTGAACCTTCCCTCGAACCAAATTCCTGAAAAGAAATGATTTTTAATACGGGTTTTAAGTTGCGGCACACTTTCAGCTTGACGAACAGAATCTGGGAACGAATTCCAAACTGACGGGCCCATGTGTCTTGTCACTTGACTTGCTCTCGATGTGTTCCGTGGCTCAGATGCAAGACTATCCGCACTCCTAGTCGAATAATCGTGATAAAACGAATTAGGCTTAAAAATATTCATAAAAAAATCCGGTGCAAAACCATTCAGACACTGAAATGCAAAAACTCCAATTTGATAATCCCTTATTTCACCAACCTTTGAAATTTTAAACTTTCTAAAAAGTGATTCAGTGCTATCAATACCACGATCATACCTTCCAATCAACCTTATAGCCTTATTCTGCAGAACTTGAACTCTTCTAAAATTGCAACTAAAATTACTCGCCCAAATCAAACAACCATAATTTATATAAGGCGCTATTATGGAAAAAAACAATAAAAGCAGAATTTTCAAAGGTAAAAAATTTTGAAAACGGTTCAGAACTCCAAGGCCTCGCGCCAGCTTGCATGCTATGATGTCGCAGTGTTTTCTCCAACTCAAGTTTCGATCCAGGATGAATCCCAGATATCGGATCTCTTCGACTTGTGAGAGCAGTAGGCCATTGTAAATAATGACACCAGGGAGAGTGGGAGCAGAACCAGTCCTCGTAAACATCATAAAATTAGGTTTTGATGCATTGACACTAAGTAGGCTAGCACAAACAAATTCATGTAGGCCATCCAGCGCCTTATTAGCCTTGAACAAGAGCTCTTGCAGCGACTTTGCTGCAATCACTAAAGCCGTGTCGTCAGCAAAAGAAGTAACTGAAGCTCCGGGAATGTAGAATCTCATTGTGTCTACAAATATCAGGTACAGGAGAGGAACAAGAACTGAGCCCTGTGGAACACCACACTTTATGGGAAACGGCTGAGAAGATTTGTTACTCAGAGTCACTCGTAGCTTCCTTTCACTTAAATACGATTCAAACCAATTTAAAACACTACCGTTTATGCCTAAATAACACAGCCTTTCCAATAAAATCTTAAAATCAACAGTGTCGAAAGCCTTTCTAAAATCAATAAAAACGCCCATGCACTGCTCGCCATTCTCAAGTGCTGAGGTAATATTTTCCAGAAGATGCTGGACTGCCTGCGTCGTCGAATGTCCTTTCCGGAAGCCAAATTGACCATCGTGTAAAACACCAATTTTCATCAGATACTCGTAAAGCCGGTGATGAACAATCTTTTCATAAACTTTTGAATAAATCGGGAGAATTGATATTGGTCTCCAATTAGATATATCAGTTTTGACTCCACCTTTGTGCAACGGTACAACTTTAGCTATTTTAAGGGCACTCGGAAACATCCCCTTTTCCATAGAAATATTGATAAGGTATACGAGGACAGGAAGCAAATAAACCAGAACCGACTTGAGCGTTCTAAGGTTCATTCCATCAATTCCTGCACTGTTTGACTTAATCGTGCTAACAATTTTGCATACCTCCTCTTCAGTACAAGGCTGGAAATGCATTTCGAAACCTCTTCCTCGCTCATCCACAAAACTGCTTGATTCGAAAACATGGGAGCTCCTTGCTTCTTCTTGAATCTTGCAGCCAATTTCAGAGAAATATTGTCCAAATGCGTTGCAGATTTCCTCAGTTTCTTCCAAAGTCTTATTATTTAGCACAATTTTTGGCTCCGATGGCTTCATAGGGCCTTTTAGAAGATCATTCACAACTTGCCATGTTGCTTTGGGGTTACGTTTACTTTCTTCAAATACATTTGTAAAATATGCCTTCTTTTTTTTTTCCTTCTTAGGGCATTTGCCCTATTCCTTAGCTCTTTATACATCACATGGAGCTCATTATTCTGCAGATGATTCAGATGCTCCTCACACGCCTGATTTCTCATATTAAACAGATTCAGCAGCTCATCATCACACCAGGGTTTTCTCGGTTTATTCTTTCTGGGGTTTGTTTCTTTAAGCGGACACGTCCTATCATAAACATTCGACACTATTTGGTTAAACTTTTCAAATGCTTCCGACGGATGATCTTCATTCAGTACTGTTTCCCAGTTAATAACACTAATTTGTTCTTCAAATTTTTTCAGATTAACTGGCTTCAGTTCACGCATTGGTATTTTATTCTTTCTGTTATGTTTCTTCACTTCAGAATTCAAATGCAATAAAACCGGAAGATGGTCGGAGGCTGGGCTTATAACAACAGAGCAGTACGCTTTACTTAGTATCGCTGAAGACACAAACACATTATCGATGAGTGTTTCCGAATGATCCGTGATTCTCGTTGGAATGCTCACGGTCGGGTATAAATCATTTGACATCATCAGGCTCAAAAAATCCAAATTTGGTCCACGTACATTTAACAAATCAAAATTAAAGTCTCCCATACATATAAACTCTTGACTATATCTATTTACATTTGCAGCAAGACATTCAAATCCTTCAGCAAACTCTTCAAATGATGCACTTGGTGGCTTATATACAACAGTAAAAATACAAGCTCGATTTTCAAACTGAATTTCTATAATAAGGGTTTCTATCTTACCCTCCTTCCAAATGTCCAAATCCTTTCTAATTTTCCAATTCAAATCCTGTCGGACAATGAAAGCCAGGCCTCCACGTCCCATTGACGATCGACTTCGAGCAATCAGTTCATAACCTGGAAAGTTAAAGGGCGAAAGAAGGGTATCATGACCCAAAAATGTTTCACATAATGCCATTATATGTAAATTATTAGATCGGGAAATAAAATCAAAAATCTCATGGTAAGAAGACGTTAAATGACAATTCCATGTACATGGAATTGTCATTTGTGTTGTTTTTTGATTTTTGTTGTTTTTTGTAATTATTTTTCATCAGTGGTTGGTTCATAATGTCAAATAATATCAATCTGCAAAAAAAAAATATTTTATATATAGCCTAGGGCTACATCCAAGCACTAGGGTGAGGGAGGGATGGGATGTGATTTGATTGATAGTGATTTTTTATTGGGAAAGAGGATTTGATAGAAAAGATAGATTTAATTTTTTGATCTCCAATTACTTAAAAGATAAATTTACGAAAAAAAATTGCATTATCATTGTAGAAAAAAATAATGTGTGCACTAACATTGTATAAGAAAATGGTGGCCCATGGAGGAAAAATGGATGGAAGAATGTGATAAATCAAAAACCTTCAGCCTAAAACCAAACAAAATATGATCAAATTAAAGGTGCCTATAAAAGAACGGTAAAACATTCTAGACTACAGGGTTTTTGCTATCTTAAAAGATAGCTGAGTTAAGAGAATGAATTCAGAAGCTAAATTATGCCCTGGAATGTATTATTTACACCTATCCATACTCCTTCCCAATTCCTATGGCTTAGAAAATTATGTAGAAAGTGAAAAATCTAAATAAGGTTATTTTAGAAGACCTGCCTGAGGTTTTTGTTCAGTTCTACACTGACGTAAATTCAAGACTACTTACAAGAAACTAGGATTTAAAATGTGTATCTGCTCATAATTTCTAACATGCTAAGAAAAAATAAGAACAGACTGTGCAATTACATGTAGTTGCAAGTGAATTAAGTAGAAAGGAAATATGTGGTGAAATAAATAGAAACAAAGTATGTAGTCAAAGATGCAATTGCTAGGTTTTGGAAAGTAAGGCTTACACTCACATTGTCATGCTAATGGTTATCTTTATGCTATTATGTCTATATTTATGGTAACGATTTATCTGTCTCAAATTAGTTCTGGTTGTCTGCATGCAGGGTTCCAAAAAGCAAGACTTCAAAGAATCTAAATTTGAGACACCTTGTTTCCTTTTTTCAAAATAGCTATCTTTTACATGTTGCTTGGCACTTGGATTCCAGATAGTTATTTTCATCTCCTAGACTCCTTGATAAAACTGCTGATAAAGAATCCTGGAACTTCTGAGAATAGGTTTCTGATCAACCCTATTATTTTTTTTTATTACTATCATCTTTTGTATAGTATTAAATTAAAAAAAACGAGTTTTTTAAACTGAAAATAAGGAGCGACATTAAAACTTAAACAAATTATTCCGTATATGAAAGGGGCTGTCCCCTCCTCAACGCTTCGCTCTTTACGCTAAAGTTTTTTATTGTTTTAAAAAATAAAGTTGTGAGACAGAGTCAAACTTTAGCGTAAAGAGCGAGGCCTTGAGAAGGGGACAGCCCCTTTCATATACGGAATAATTTCTGTTCGTTTTAAGTTTTAATGTCGCTCCTTACTTTCAGTTTAAAAAACTTGTTTTTTTTATATTTAATTTCTGATCGTTTTTTAGTTAATGCAGCTTTTATTTTGGCTCACCGTCATTGAATAAGTAAACAAAATTTGCATAAAAATTTTACTTTTCTTTTGCTTAAATGGATGTCTCTAAATTTGGTTATGACGTAATTTAAAAATTAAATTACGTAACTAACTTCTATATTCGTATATTTTTCTCTTGGCAAAAAATACAAAGTTGCAGATTTTTGCAGATATGAGCTTGAAACCTATGTAATAGGGTTTTCTGATGCGCTGAATTTGACGGTGTGATTTTCATTAAAATTCTTTCACATGTAGGGTATGTTTCCCCCTCTTTAAAAATCGGGTAAATTTTCTCAGGCTCGTAGCCTTTGATGAGTAATACTAAACTTAATAAAATTTATATATTTAAAATCAGCATTATAAACCCATTCTTTTGATACACTTATTGACATCAAAATTCCGTTTTTAAAAGTTTCGATTACTATTGAGCCGTATCGCTTGTTTTTTTTTGTTTTTTTTATTACGTATATGTTATTACGTATATGAGGGGGTTCTCCCCTAAGTCAATACCACGCTCTTTACGTTAAAAGTTAAAAAAAAAATTTAAGTCACAAACCCCTGAATCACAAAGGCCGTTTAATTAGAATAGATAGCTCTTTTGAAAGCACTAAAAAAAACTGTAGCGTAAAGAGCGAGGTATTGACTTGGGGGAGAACTCCCTCGTATACGTTATAATTTCTGTTCGTTTTAAGTTCTAATGTTGCTTCTTATTTTCAGTTGAAAAAAACTTGTTTTTTTTTAATTTAATTTCTGATCGTTTTTTAAATAATGCTTGGAAATCCGGCGCCCCCCTCATAAAAATGTCCCTTACCCCAAAGAAACATCCTCCACGGAAAGATTCTCCCGAGTAACCCCCTCCTCCAGCCCCACCCTCCAGAAAAAAATCCTTCCTGAAAATGTCTGTATACTTCCCAATAACCAATAAATAATGCTGGCAAGTCCGGCGCCCCCTTCATGGCAATTTCCCTTCCCCCATGAAAACTTCCTTCATGGACAGATCCTCCAACATAACACCGACCCCCCCCCCACTACCAGAAAAAAACCCTCCTGAAAACTTCTGTATACTTCCCAATAACCAATACTATATGTTAACATTGGGTAAAGTTCATAACTTATAGCCCTCCCTCCGAGGAATTCGGGGGATTAAGTCATCCTAAAAGACATAGTTATCATATTTTCGACCATGCTGAACAAAATGGCTATCTCAAAGTTTTGATCAGGTGACTTTGGGAAAAAAATGAGCGTGGGAGGGGGCCTAGTTGCCCTCTATTTTTTGGTCACTTTAAAAGGGCACTAGAACTTTTAATTTCCGTTCCAATGAGCCCTCCCACGATATTCTAGGACCACTGGGTTGATACGATCACCCCTGGGAAAAAAAACAAATAAACACGCATCCGTGATCTTCCTTCTGGCAGAAAATGCAAAATTCCACATTTTTGTAGATAGGAGCTTGAAACCTCTACAGTTGGGTTCTCTGATACGCTGAATATGATGGTGTGATTTTCATTAAGATTCTATAACTTTGAGGGGGTCTTTCCCTCTTTTTTTGAAAATCAGCCAAATTTTCTCAGGCGCGTAACTTTTGATGGGTAGCACTAAACTTGATGAAAGTTATATATTTGAAATCAGCATTGAAATCTGATTCTTTTGATGTGTCTACTGGTATCAAAAATCCCGTTTTCTAGAGTTTCGGTTGCTATTGAGCCGGGTCGCTCCTTACTTACAGTTCGTTACCACGAACTGTTTGATTATTCCAGATTTTTAGAATGCTTCAGAACCTGTACTGTTTCCCTCTGTTTCATGTCATGTATGTTCAAATAAACTCCTTTAGAAGCATTATATTCTTTTCTGACTATAAGAGGACATAAGTTCAAGGTTCTGCCATCAGAAATACTAGAGCCTATCAGATGTGCAAGTTTGAGACATATCAGTATGCAAGGTAGGCCTATTGGGGCAAATTCTTCTCATAAATTTGGCCAATAGGACCCCCTCCTTCTCCATGAAATCTGGAAACTAATGGTCTAAAACAGCTCCTTAGAGGTATCAGATCACCATTTAACAGCAAGATCTGTGTTCACCTTTGGGTCACATTATATAATGTGTTTCCTTGCTTGGGTCTTCCTATGATGTGTACATTGCATTTAAAAAAGGAGAGTAAACTCTATTTTTTTCTGTTGTGTGCTTCTTTAATTCTCTTTGAATATGATTTCGTAATTTTTACTTTTTTTGGAAATCATTTTTATGTTAGTTGATCTAAAATTCTTCATTCATTTATGGAACCTCTACAGGGAAAGGTCATAAGATTAGTGATAATTAGGGAGTAGAATATATGTTTTGTGGATTCTTCTTAATTGAAATTCTAAATTGAATTCAATAGGATTTATTAAGAAATAAAATATAATAAACAAGGTAATGACTAGAAGCTCCCGAGTGTTTTAATATTTAGATGCGCGAACGGTCTTAGTAATACAAAGGGTTTGAATTAATTAGCGACCCCCTCCCCAGAAGAAAAAAGACGGAAAAATATTGCTTGTCGTTGAAATAGTAATGGGTACCTGTATTATACCTGTACTTACTGTTAGGTTGGTCCCTATGCCCCCCCCCCCCGAAAAAAAAGATAATGTCCTGGAATTATACTTTATACTCTCCTCTTATGCTCTCCTTATTAAATTTTAGTGGTTTGTACCCATGAACCCAAAAAGTGATAGGATAGGTAGCTTAGTATTTTAAAAGGGAGTTGAGACACCAAGGTTTCTGTAGTAACCATAGCTGTTGATCAGGTTTTGTTGAATGAATTTTGCCTACCTTTCTAGTAGTTGTGCTGATAGAAACAAGATTTTGATATCTCCTTTTCACAGCAGTTGGATCAGGTTCAGACCCTAAATTGGTATAACAATGTGCCTATCTTCTAGTTTTTATAGAGTTTGGTTTGGATCCAACATTTCTTTCAGATAAATTTGCATATTGTAGATTCGGAATTTAGATACCCTCACCCTCTCCCTCCCGTTCCCAGTGAGGTTTGATTTTTCCTGGACTCTGAAAACGTAAACTGGAATACTAGCTATTACTTCTTACCAATTGTGGCTGAAATCCAACAGATCTTTTAAACTAGATCAGACGCAATGTTTTATCGTGAAATTTATGATATAGACAAATTCCGAAGAGATGTCTGGGTTGAAAAGAAGTTTTGAGCTGAAGAAAATTGAGTATTATTTTCATTTTCGTAATTTAGAGAATTATTAGCCCTTTTAAGTAAGATATTGGTATTATTATTATGTAGAAACCCTCTCTCCTCACTTAGGTCGTATCAGGTACAATCTCTCAAAAGGCACGATTGGTTGAGAGCCGACAGTCCGTTCTGCTAGATGGCAAGGATATGCGAGCCCTCTGCCTACGGAGGTTGTGTCAGATATAAACATCCTGTAATTGCAACTAGGAAACTTACTCTTATCTTTTATAAAGTCTAGTTGAGATCTGGTAACCTCTTCTTCTGGAAATGCAGATGACAAGAAATTAGGATCCTAACTGCTCTTCCTATCACCCGTCAAGCTTTGGTTGCATTCTGATCCCCATTAAGCATAAACTAGGAAATTCTTACCTCCTACCAACTGCAATCAAGATCTGGACATTCCTTCTGGTATTGCCCTGTTGAGCAAAATTTTAGGAATCCCCCTCCTACATCTCCAGGTATTGGATTTATTTCAGGTAGTTGAAAGGCACAACTAGGAAACTAAATTTTATTCTATATCATGTTCTTTTGAAATATGACAAACCCTCCTGGTAGATGGTCAAATTGGAAGATAGTCCACATGAAAAAAGAAGCCAGTTTTGCTTGAAAAATCTTTGTTGCAACGAGCTGGACATGTATCCTAAGGCTCAAATCCTTTTATCTTAACCTTTTAATTGCCTATAGATTTTAACGGGGTATTTTCAAGAAAAATGTTTTAGTGCAACATACTTCTCCTACCAGAGCCCTGCGAGCTGCTCCTTCTGTACCCTCAAAGGTTTGCGTGTTTCCTACAAGTTTTGTTATAGTTCTTCCTTTTACCATCCAATATTAGAAAAAGGAAGGTTTTGTCCACTATGTGGTTGTCGAATTAAAGCGTTTTTAAATGCATGGAAATTCAAATATTTAAGACTAAAACATACGTGTAACTTCAAGTAACGGCACCTTTCTTCCCTTTGGAAAGATCATCTCAATCCCCAATCAGGTTTTTGCCGTCTGAAGTCTACACCTATAATTTGCTGGGTTCTTTCAAGTTGCAGATCATTCGAAGTGTAATGTTAATAAATAATTGCCATTTATTTCAGTGTTTTATTTTCCACAGGGCATATAGGCCTACTGGGCAAACAAGGGTAATAATTTTCTCTATATAAGCTAGATAAGATAAATTTATTCTTTCCCGCTTACAGACTGGCAAAAAAAGAAAGTGGAGTAAGGAAAAAGAAAAGAAGCTAACAGAAATCGTAAATAAAATAACTTCTAAATAATATAAAATACAAAATTAATCTAAGTAACGCTTGTAAATAATGCTAAATGGTAGAAAACTGAACAAGCGTTTTATATTTGTGTTAAACACATCATACTCTGCATAATCCACTACATCTGAAGGGTCGATTGCAAAGTATTTTTGCTATAGAAGACTTCCTGCAAAACAACAGAAAACTTAACAAAAGCTTCAAATAGCGACAAAATCTCAAATGAATCTTCAACTCCTCTGTTTTATACAGCGAATCCCAAGCTAGGCTACTTGTTAATTTTTTTAATACAAATTTTTGATGTTGTCTTGGAGATTTGAACCCCAATGGAAGGCGTTTGTTCATAAAAACATTAATTTTTTTATTGGTATTTAAAGCTATAGACTAATAAATCAAATTTTATATGACAAGAACCTCTTTAGTTGGTAGATAGATCAAGAAGTTTAATTTAAATACTAAATCAGTGAAATTAAAAGTAATAGTCATTTTTAAGAAGTACTATTAGTTATTTAAAATACTGCTTCTAGGTAAAAGTATGGCCGCTGAATTCCCCAAACTGCAAAATGACAGAATTCTCAGAGCTGCTTTTGGTGAAGAAGTTGACAGGATTCCTGTGTGGGTGATGCGCCAAGCTGGAAGGTATCTGCCAGAATTCCGTGCTTTCCGAGTAGAGCATGATTTCTTCAAGATTTGTCGTACTCCTGAGTTAGCTTGTGAAATCACTCTTCAACCTATCCGTCGATATCCTCTTGATGCAGCAATTATTTTTTCAGATATTTTAGTAATTCCACAAGCTCTTGGGTTTGAAGTTCTTATGAAACCCGGTCATGGACCTCATTTTACTGAGCCTCTTTCAACTATTGACGATATAGCCAGAATATTTACTCCACTTGACGTTGACAAGGAACTAAAGTATGTTTTTGAGGCTATAACTCTTACAAGGCATAAACTTGAAGGTAAAGTGCCACTTCTAGGTTTTGCAGGCGCTCCATGGACTCTCTTCAGCTATATGGTAGAAGGTGGAGGATCAAAAACAATGAGTAAATCAAAAGCTTGGCTTTATGCTCATCCCCAGGAATCCCATAAAGTGCTAGGAATTATCACTGATGTGACTGTTGATTATTTGATTGGCCAGGTTAAAGCAGGTGCTCAGATGCTGCAAGTGTTCGAATCACATGCGGAATACTTAGGGCCTGATTCCTTCAAAGAATTTGCTTTACCATACCTCAGGGATATTGTTCAAAGAGTGAAATCTGCTCTAAAAAACATGGGCTATAATATTCCTATGACCGTGTTTGCAAAAGGTGGTCACTATGCGCTGGAAGGCTTATCTACCCTAGGTTATGATGTTATTCAAATTGACTGGACAATTAATCCAGAAGAAGCAAGGAAAAGAGTACCTGATAATATCACGCTTCAAGGGAATTTAGATCCTTGTGCCTTATATGGACCAAGTGATTCCATTCAGAATGCTACTAAAAATATGGTAGAAAAGTTTGGCAAGAGGCGGTATATTGCAAACCTGGGTCATGGTATTTATCCAGACGTGAACCCAGAATCTTTAGCTGTTTTTATTGATGCAGTGCATGATTTTTAGTGATTTATTTATGACTATGGACCGGGAACTGAAGCCATAGGTTTTACGGATATTCTTTTTGGAACTTTTATGTTTATGGCGATGGTAAACTTTTGTAGCTTCATGTTTAGGATAATTAAATTGGTTTCACCATAAAGCACCTTTTGCCTCTTGTTTTTCATTTCTTTCTGCTAGTCATATGAATCGTAGCTAAGGCTATTTCAATTTCCAAGGCTACTATAGTAACACGGAAAAAATCAAATGCTTATGTTTTGCATCACTCGTAGACTTAGTCGTCATTTGGGAGGGGGAGAGTTCTGAAAATATTCGGTTAATTTTGTCCTTTATTTCTGTTCCTTTTTCCTTTTTTTGTGAGGGAGGAGTCCCTCTCCCTATTGTGCGCGTATTATTTTTTTTTCTAATTTTGCTCGATCGGCTTAATATTCTACATCTCAAGTTAGGAATTTTGCTAGGCTGTGGAGAAATAAAATACTAAGTCATCTGTGGCTTAATTTTTTTTTATGGGAAATGGTTTCCCTGGAAAATGAAAATATTAAAATTGGTCATTTTTCTATTTATTATTTTAGCAAATTTTTTCTGGACTAGTTGAAAGTTATATGTCATTTGAAGTTTAAAGGTGATATAGATTCAGGATCAAGATTATTGTCATATCCTTGCAGGTTTTTTAACATCAAATTCATTATTGTTTGTCTATGCATTTCTGGCGTATCTTTTTTGGTGTGGGTGAAGGGGACGGGATGTATTTCATTCTTGTGATTTGTGGTTGTTGAAGTTGTATTGACTGACGATATGTTTTTAGAAAACTGCCTAAGTATTTTCTTATTTATACACAATGATTTATGAAATCACACAAGTCTACATCCAAACGGGGGAGGGGAGAGCCCACCTAAAGAATTTCCAAAGATACCCCAATACGTTTTGCCAAAGATAGTATGCACATTTGGCCGAGCTTTACGGAGTGTAGTTTTTTTTTATAGCAAAGGCTGTACGGTCAGAAAAAAGGAGAAAAGTATAATCCGGGCCACACAATTTCCCCGGGGGGCTTCTGATAGGTGTGGTAGAGGTGTATAGAGTCCAACCTTTTGCAGAGTCAAACGCTGCATTTGGATATTTGTTTCCTAGATTTTACTGAAGGGCCCTCGAAAAATTCGCAACCCGTCCTATTGCAATTTTGAGGTGATCTGAAAATTTTATCTCTATAACTGACAAAATATAACAAAAAAATGTCAAGTCCTCACACGGGCACACTTATCCATCGTGGCACTTAATCTAGATCTCTGGTTGCCTTTACTATGAGACAGTGCATAGCTTCCTACATTTGTAAAATGAAAATACAATGCCCAACTGATTAAAGCTAATTGTATATTTTTTACGAAATCGAAACTGCAGAAAAAAATTCTTCCGACGTCCCGAAACAAAGATAAAAATATTTGACATGCTCTTCTCTAGCCTGTATCTTGTAGATCCTTATTTGGCTCTCCATTAGATCAAATTTAGGGAGGCAATATGAGCTACTTTTTTCTGTTGTGAAGCTGATTAAGTGGCTAAGAGTTTGAGAGGTAACACCAGTTAGCAAGTAGAATGCGATTACTATATAATAAGAGAATCTCAACCCGCCTATTCACTTTGTTATAGGTAAGAAAAGAGCTTCGTATGTAACATGACACTGGAGGTAAATTTATTGTAATGTGTCTTGTTGATTCTTTGCTCAAGTGTCTCGTTTAAATGCAATTGTCTTCGTATAAGATACTATGATCGAAGCTGCTCCACTTCCTTTCCCCACTGCGTGGCATTTTTGTAGTTCCCCCATGGCATTGGGTCAAAATTTTAGGTCATTCAAAATTGCTCAAAAAATGTGCCACCAATGGGTATTTAACCCGAGCAGCCCCAGAGTCAAGAGTGCCAATTTACACAAATGTTCCCTTATTCATTGATATACATTTTATTTTAGTGAAAAGGTGGGTACGTTGGGCTTTTTGAAACTAAAATTACGCAAGGAACTTAAATCAGTATGATGGGAGGTACAATGTTAGCCTATAACCTATACAGCATCACTCTCCACAGTCAACTTTTCAGCAGACAGGTAGGACGTTTTTTCCCTATACAAATGTCCCCTTATTCATTGATATACGTTTTATCTTAGTGAAAAGGTGGGTAAGTTGGGCTTTTTGAAAATAAAATCACGCAAGGAACTTAAATCAGTATGATGGGAGATACAGTGTTAGCTTATAACCTATACAGCATCACTCTCCACAGTCAACTTTTGCGCAGACAGGTAGGAAGTTTTTTCCTCCGATCTGTTTGAAACTTATGGGACATTTATATTGGACCAGTGGGTTGTGAGTATGATTATAATACTTTTAAAGGCTTGCTATCCTTTTCCGACCTTTGCATGGAAGTTCCTTGATCCGCTATAAGCTTATTGGGCAAGTACCCGGGACTAAGGTGACCGAGGGAATGGGTTTTCAGACGTCTACAGTACTTCCGAGCCTTACATACTGTTTGTATAGAGCAGTTTGGATCCGATTGAAATTTGGTAGGCAAATTGCCACAGTCAAGGAAATTTACCTAAAAACCGGATCTTACGGTCTTGGTGCTAGCAGGCTCTAAAACTAAGAAAAGTCGTGGATCCCCTATAAACTGTGAAACTTTGTAGCCTGCTATACTCTGGACTGTGAAGATCAGGTCTCTAAATTCTTCGGAAAAAGTTCCTAAGGCTGCAGGTATCTGTCTACTAAATTTCAAGCGACTTATAACACATTTGATTTTTGGTAACTTCCCTGGTAAGTTACCGTAGAATTGATAAATTTCATGCGATCAGTTAAAAATTCGTCTCCCAACTATTGTCTCTCGTCTAAATGTCTACCCGCTGTTTTTACATGGAACCTTTTTCGTGCCAAGGAAGTGATACTACGCACCTGAGTCAAAACAACAGTCCATTTAGTGGACAGCGACTGATTTTTTTAGTTCTAGAAAAAGTGAGCTCTTTGTCATCGATGGGGAAGTTCATGTTGTCGATATTTTTGGGGTTGCAAAAGCCGTTTCGTTGATCAATTACCTTGAACAACGATAAAAAACAAATAGAAAGCACAATTCTTCTGGTTAACATGGACACAAAAGCTCGTGGGAGTGGACCTACCTTGCAAGAGAAAAATGACCTATTCCAGCTAAGTAATTCATCTGCTCACACACCCTTAACCCCTTGAACTTGGAATTATGTAAGGTTTTGGAAGCTATATAATCGTTATATGAAGCTGTGTGAATGGAAGCTAAAAGTGGGCAAATGGTTTATCGACCCCCCCCCCCCTATATCCTGCTTTTAGAAGAAAGGCTGGCATGTTTTGCCTTATTTGTACCGGAAACGTTCACAGATTTTCAAGTAATATATCTTAGGCAACGCTATAGCGTTGTCTGCAGTAAACAGCCAAAAGACTTCAGTGTTTTATTATTTTGTTATTTATTTTTCCCAGAGGTACTTCATGTAGAATGATTGGTCGTATAAATTATATCGGAGGGTGCTCATTTGATTGGGAATCGGAAGTTCTAGTGCCCTTTTTAAGAGTCAAAAGTGATCGGAAGGCGACTAACCCCTCCCCCTCCCCGCCCCCGCCTCCTTTTCCTCGAATGCATCTGAACAAAATTTTGAGATAGCCTTTTGTTCAAAATAGTACAAAGGTCAAATAACTATGCCTCAGGGGTTGACAGAAACCCCCACATCCCGGGGGCAAGGGTTGTAAGTTAAGCAAGTTGCCCATTGTTTACGGATGAAGTTTTTATGGAAGGAATGGTCGTATAAACTTTGGAGGAGGCTCATTTGATTGGAAATCCAAAGTTCTAGTTCCCATTTTAAGACTCAAAAGTGATCAGAGGGCAATCAGACCCCCCTCCTCATACCCTTTTCCCCCAAAATGTGTCCGATCAAAATTTTGAAATGTACATTTTGTTCAAAATAGTCCATAGGCAATATAACTATGCCTCTAGGGTTGACCCCTCATCCCCCAGGCTAAGGGCTGTTATACTAGTTGCACATTTTTACATATAAGGTTTTTTAATGGAAGAAGTGGTCGTATAAACTTTGGAGACGGTTCATTCGATTGGAAAATCGAAATTTCTAGTGCCCTTTTTGAGAGTCAAAAGTGATCGAAGGGCAATTAGCCCCCCACGCTCTTTTTTTACCTAATTGCATCCGATCGAAACTTTGAAATGGCTGTTTTGTTTAAAATAGTCCAAAGGCTCAAAAACTATGCCTCCAAGTTAAAAAAAAAAAAACCACCGCCCTGAGGTAAGGGCTGTAAGCTATGCAAATTTTCTAATGTTAACATGTAAGGTTTTTTTATGGAAGAGGTGGTCGTATAAACTTTGAAGGAGGCTCGTTCGATTGGAAATCGAAAGTTCTAGTTCCCTTTTTGTGCATGAAAAGTGATCCGATGGCAACTAAACCAACGCCCTTCTTTCCCTAAAGGCATTCGATCAAAATTTTGAGATTGCCATTTTGTTCAAAATAGTCCATAGGTTAAATATCGGGGTTGACAGCCCCTCCCCGCCCCTGGTGCAAGGGCTGTCACTTATGTAAGTTACCCATTGTTAGCATAAAAAGTCTTATATTAAGAAAGAAGGGCATGTTTGATCTTGTGTCTTCAAAAAAGCTTTTGCGACGAAACTTTAAGGAAATGTTGAGAGGGATGCCAAACACGACCAAAACACACTTTGTCCTTGCTAGTTCTGAGAAGGGAATATCAGCAATATCTAAGGAACAGCTGAGGGTATTAGGTTAAAACTGTCAAGGTATTTTGAGGAGAGAGTGGAGGGTGACGAGCCCCCTTGCCCTTTTTATGTGCCCCTTTTCCTAAAAAAAAACTGTCGACATTTCGTATAACTATAATTTTGTTCAAACTAGTCAAAAAGTGTAATAGCTATGATTCTAGGGATACCATACCCCCGACGGTAACGGTGCAAGAATTGTAAATTGTGTAATTTATAAATTGTTTTCATGCAGGATTTATCATTAGAAAAAGGGGAAAGGTTTGATTCTGGGTGCATCTGAAAAGGCAAAGGGTATTAAGGTGGAATTTTGGAGAATGTTGAGGGATATCTTAAAGTAATTCAAAAGGCACTATGCACATCCATTTTATCAAAAAGTGGATCTGCATTATCATGAGAACTGCTGAAGCTATTAAGTTGAAAATTTGAGGATGTGTTGAGGGTAATGTTTTAAAGTGGTTGGAGGGCTGTCAACCCCCCTCCCATGCCTGCTTTAGCTGCCTTCTCTCCAAAAACATTTGATCAAATTTTTGAAATACCCATCTCGTTTAAAGCAGTATTAAGATCAAATAATTATGCCTATGCGTATGACATGATCCTCCGCAGCTTTGGAGAGGAATGCCGAACACAGTCAAAACATACTATTTGCATGCCGGTTGTCAAAAGAGCGGATCAGCAATATATAAGGAACGGCTTAGGGTATTAAGCTGAAACTTGCAGGGTATGTTGAAGAAGATGTTGATAAGTGATTCGAGGGCTACAGGCCCCCTACTTTGCGCTTTTTAGATGCTCCCTCACTTCAACACTGATCAAAGACTGTTTTTGTTTAAATAGGCAAAAGATATATTAACTATGCCTCTGAGGCTGCAGTGCCCCCCAAAGCCCCGTGGGCAAGTATTGTAAATTATACAATTTACCCTTTTTTAATTGCAGGACTTGTCGTTAGCAAAGGGGGAATGTTTGATTCTGAGTGTGTTCGAAAAGTTTATGTGTATTTAGGTGAAATTCCGGGGAATGTTGAGGGGCATGCTTAACTAAATCAAAAGATACTATGTGCATCCAATTAAAAAAAAAACGTATTTGAAATATCTCGAGAATGTCTGAAGGTATTAAATGTAAACTTTCACAGGGTGTGTTGAGGGTGATGCTGAAAAAGGGGGGAGAGCCCCCCTCCCATGCCCTTTTTAGATAAAATATCCTTAAACACATCAGATCAAGATTTTGGAATAACTGTCTTGTTCAAAATAGTCGAATAACGAAGTCAAATCACGATGCAATAGCAATAACTAAGGAATGGCCAAGGGTATTAATTTGGAACTCCAAAATCATTTTGAGAGGGAAGCTGAAAGAGGAACGGAGAGCAACCAGCCCCCCTCCTCCTCTTGCCCTTTTAGATACTCCCCTTTACACTGATAAAATATTTAAAAAAATTATTCAAAATAGTCACAAGGTCTAATAGTTTTGCCCCCGCTGATGCCATGCCCCCAAAGCCCCGGGACAAGGATTGTAAATCATCCAATTTGACAATTTTTAACATGCAGGATTTATCATCGGGGAAGGGGGGAATGTTTGATTCTGGGTGTGTCCGAAAAGACTAAGGGTATTGAGATGAAATTTTTGGAAAATGTTGAGCTAAATCAAAAGACCGGGCCAAAGGTATTAATTTGAAACTTTCAGGGCCACTACTATTTGGCTACAAATGTGACTGGTGGTGACTGCAACAGTGACAACTCTGACAGGGACAACTTGCGGCTGTCACTACGACTGATTGTAACTGGTATTACATTTACTTGTGACCACTTCCGGAGAATGTTACGGGATGTTGAAAATAAGTCAGAATTCACTATGTGCATGCTGATTGTCAAAGGGGCGCATCAGCAATATTTCAGGAACGGCTGAGGGCATTAAGCTGAAACTTTCGGGGCATGCTGAACAGTGTTTGAACCTTCAGGAATGCTTAGGGCGATTTTAAACCAAATCAAAAGACGCTATGTGCATCCAGGTTATCAACAACGTATATGTGCAATATCTTAGGAGCGGCTAAGGGTCAGAATGTTTAATTAAAAGAATAAGATAGTATGTGCATCTCGGTTATCAGAACGGCGTATCTAAAATATCCCAGAAACGGTTAATGACAGTCAGTTTCAAACTTTCAGGGAATATCGGGGGGGGGGGGGGGGTAAAATAAATCAAAATCCACAAATAAGAACTGTTAAATTAGAATTAGATATTTTAATACTTACGCCAGACATGAAAAACTGGAAAAATATTCATTATATCAACCAAAATCAAAACTTTGGAAACCGAAAATGAACAAAAATAACTAGAAGAAACTCTCAGAAAAAGAAGTTTCATAGAAAGGTAAAGAGCCATAATAAACTTAAGACCATCATAAATAAATTCCTATTATAATTCAAAATCAAAACGACCAAACCTTACTGCTATTAATTTAAAAAACGTTTTCCATAAAATAAGTTCTTCAAAGAAAAGTAAAGAACTCCATTAAACAAAAAATGAGTAAAAATAAAATCAAATAATCTACGAAGCGTGAAACTACCACAAATCAGCATCGATAAATAAATGAAACCCAAAATGAACAGAAATTACAATAATTAACCGAGTCAAACTCAAAACGAGCAGAAATTAACATAAGTTGGGCGCAAAACCCCCATGCTTTCCCAAGGCCAGAACAAAATTTGCACTTTACTGAAAAAATATAAATGTTTTTACTTTTATAACTTTAATAAATGAAATAATATTAACATTTTGATTACTAAATATCAGTATATGTGTATTAAACTGACGTGCACATTCATTTTTATTTTTTCAGTAAAGTGCAAATTTTGTTCTGGCCTTGGGAAGGCATAGGGGTTTTGCGCCCAACTTATGTTAATTTCTGCTCGTTTTGATTTTGACTCGGTTAATTATCGTTATTTCTGTTCGTTTTGGGTTTCATTTATTTATCGTTGGTGATTTGGGGTAGTTTCACACTTGGTAGATTATTTGATTTTATTTTTGCTCATTTTTTGTTTAATGGAGTTCTTTACTTTTCTTTGAAAAACTTATTTTGTGGAAAAAAAATTTTTAAATTAATTTCTGTTCGTTTTATATTGACATAGTCTTTTCAGAGAAAAAGAAAATAATACTTTAAACCTTTTCGTTTTTTAAGACTTTATAGTTTGGCCTGCTATTTGTATGCTGGAGAAAATTTTCAGCAATTTTTAACAGCATACACCCTTTTGAAAATCTGGACACGAAAAGAACCGTTTGATTTAGTGTCATACCTCCTCTAGTTGACCTGAAATGGAAAACTTTATACCATTCGCAAAAAAATCTGTTTACTTTCTTTGATAGCTTGGATACACTTACGCTATTTTGATTTGGTTAAATTTTAAGAGCAGAAATGGGAGGGTGGGAGTGGAAGGGGGATTAGTTGCCCTCAAATCAGTTTCGACTATTAAAAAGGGCATCAGCCCTTTCTATTTTCAATCGTATGAGCCTTTTTCTAAGTTCCCACGACAACTCCTTCAATACGAAGTGCCCTGGTCTAAACATCAACAAAAAATAATAAATTATACCCACTTCAATCTTTACTATAAAAATGTCAAGCCTTCCAATCACTTTCGGCTATTAAAAAGGGCACTAGGCCTTTCGATTTCCAATCGAATGAGCCCGTTTGGAAACGACAACGCTTTCTATAAACACCTTATATGCCCCCAAGGCATAAATTACAACCCTTACCCTAAGGTCTGTTAGGGTGGTTGTCATCCTCTAAGACCGAATTTCCAGAACTTTCAACGACGTTAAACAACATGGCTATCTCAAAATTTTGATTGGATGTGTTTGGGGAAATGGTGGGCGTGAGAGGGGTGTTAGTCGCCTTCCAATCACTTTCGACTATTAAAAAGGGCACAAGCCACTCCAATTTTCAATTAAATGAGCGCTTTTCGAAGTTTCTACGACGACTACTTCGATACGAAGTGCCCTGCTCTAAAGGAAAAATTAATAAATAACACATTGTGCCAACATCGGTCTTATATGCCCCCAGGGCATAACTTAAAACCCTTGCTCAGAGCGTTGTGGGGGAGTGTCCTCCTCTTTACTTAGTCCCCGTTTCTTCTCTTGTTCTCGAGTGTCCCCGTTCTTTACTTAGGCAGCGCGATCCTGCCGCCTATGATTTATACAACAACTTTCTATGTAAACCTTATATACCCCCAGGACATAACTTACAACCCTTGCACTGAGGGCTTTGAGGGGTTTATCATCCCAAAAGACCTAATTTCCAGAACGTTCAACTACGTTGAACAAAATGGATGTCTCAAAATTTTGATTGGATGTGTTTTGGAAAATAGTGGGCGTGAGAGGGGGGTTAGTTTCTCTTCAATCACTTTTGACTATTAAAAGGGCAACTAGGACTTTCAATTTCCAATTGAATGAGCCCTTTTTGAGGTTTTTACAACATCGCTTTCTATAAAAACCTTACATGCCCCCTGGGCATAACTTACAACCCTTAACCTGAGGATTTTGTTTTTTTGGGGGGAAGGGTGGGAGGGGTTGTCATCCTTAAAGATGTAATTTCAAAAACTTTCAACTGCGTTGAATAAAATGGTTATCTAAAAAATTTAGTTGCCCTCAAATCACTTTCGACTATTAAAAAGGGCACCAGCCCTTTGAATTTCCTATCGAAAGAGCTCTTTTTCAAGTTTTTACCACAAAGGTTTCAATAAAAATTTTCAAATATTTCAATAAATATTCAATAATATGTCCCCAAGGCATAACTTATAACCCTTGTCCAGAAGACTGTGGGGGGAGTGTCCTGCTCAAAGGTATAATTTCCTTAACTTACATTGTGCCAACATCGTTCTTATATGCCCCAGGGCATAACTTAAAGCCCTTGCCCAGAGGGTTGTGGGGGAGTGTACTCCTCTTTACTTAATCCCCGTTTCTTCTCTCGTTCTCGAGAGTCCCCGTTCTTTACTTAGGCAGCGCGATCCTGCTGCCTATGATTTATGCAACAACTTTCTATATAAACCTTATATGCCCCCAGGGCATAACTTAAAACCCTTGCACTGAGGGCTCTGAGGGAGTTATCATCCCAAAAGACCTAATTTCCAGAACGCTCAACTACGTTGAACAAAATGAATGTCTAAAAATTTTGATTGGATGTGTTTTGGAAAATGGTGGGCGTGAGAGGGGCGCTAGTCGCTATCCAATCACTCAACTATTAAAAAAGGCACTAGCCCTTTCAATTTCCAATTGAATGAGCCCTTTTGAAGTTTCTACGACAACGCTTTCAATAAAAACTTTATATGCCCCAGGGCATAACTTACAACCCTTGCCCTGAGGGCTATGGGGGGAGGGGTTGTCATCCTTGAAGACCTAATTTCCAAAACTTTCAACGACGTTGAATAAAATGGCTATCTAAAAATTTTGATTGGATGTGTTTGGGGAAAAGGTGGGCGTGAGAGGGGGGTTAGTTGGTCTCAAATCACTTTCGACTATTATAAAGGGTACTATCCATTTGAATTTCAAATCGAATGAGCCCTTTTTCAAGTTTCTGCGACAAAGATTTCAATAAAAACCTTATATGCCCCTAGGGCATAACTTATAATCCTTGCCTTGAGGGTAGTGGGGGAGTGTCCTCCTCAAAAATATATTTTCTATCTGGAAATCAACTACGCTGAACAAAATGGCTATCTCAAAATTTTTATTGGATGTTTGGGGGAATTATGGGCGTGGGGGGGGGGAGGTCTAGTTGCCCTCCAACCACTTTGGACTATTAAAAAGGGCACTAGCTCTTTGAATTTCCAATCGAACGGACTTTTCTACGGCAACGCCTTCTTTAAAAACCTCATATGCTCCCAGGGCATAACTTAAAACCTTGCCCCGAGGGCTCTGGGCGAGTGTCCTCCTCAAAAACATATTTTCTATCCGGAAATCATTTACGCTGAACAAAATGACTATCTCAAAATTTTGATTGGATGTGTTTGTGGAAATGATGAGCGTGGGGGGGGGCTAGTTGCCCTCCAATCACTTTCGACTATTAAAAAGGGCACTAACCCTTTGAATTTCCAATCGAATGAGTCTTTTTTGAAGTTTCTGCGACAAAGCCTTCTATAAAAACCTTATTTGCCCCCAGGGCATAGCTTAAAACCCTTGCCCCGAGGGTTGTCGGAGCAATTATAAACCGCAAGAGAGACAAATCTAATTTGATTGATCGCATGTCGGGATTTAAGCGCGTGGGGACAGAAAGACACCTTTTCGCGAATCACGTATTTACTAGCGGAAAAGAATAATTTTATTTTGAAAATATAAATTATCACCGATTGGGGGAGGGAAGAGGCTTTTTATATGCTAAATAAAAGATAATATGAGCTGAAAAATGAGTATAATCGTCGTAATGTGTTGGGGAGGATGGGGACTGAGGAGGGGGGTTAATTTCGAAATAATAATTATATAGAAAAAGAGACTTACTTCTTGGTAACGAGAATTATCTATTTTCTTAGATAGTTGTGGAACTTTTAAAATCTGAAATAGGACTTATGGAAAATCTCCTTTCCGTTATTCATTTATAGTGCCCTGGGCACGAAGGAACTGCATGGGACTTCTATTTTTAGCACCCCTGGACACAAGTACATTGTATGAGGGCTTCTATTTTTAGTGGTCATGGGACAAGGGGAGGATAATACATTGGGTCTGGGTGTCTTCCAGAAATTCAATAGACGTCTAGGCTCTATAGCAAAAATGGGTAGGCCTATGAATCGTGGCAAAACAAGATGGCATCCGTTATATCGGGGAAATATTGGGATAATATAGGTTTTAAGGAGAATATTTGGCTTTTTAATGGAAAAGGAAAGTTTTTTTAATGCTTAGACAAGATTGCGTCACCTGGTCACAGAAACAGGGACCGCATTGCACAGGTGCAACGGCTCGAGGAACTATTAGCTCCACTTATACACCGCCTATCTGACTCATGGAAATCCTATGCTAATTCCCTGTCTGACTCCCAGAAGAAATTATGCCCCCACTACTGTTCTCTAAAAATCCATAAGTAGCTTACTAACTCAAAATTGTAACTACTCATTCTAACTTATCCACAAAGTGGTAGGTAGTAGTTTGGGAGCATACTTTCCAACTGCAACGTCTTTTTCTTGCTCCAATATTACTCCTTTCTCATTGCAGAAATTTGCCTGTGAAAATGCTGTGAAATATTATTAAGGAAGATGTCTAAAGTGAAAGTCCAAGAAGTGAGTTTTTCAAGAAATGTTACATCATCTGTGTTTTGATAGTTTTTCTGTTTCATGGTTCCAAGAAAATTACACCATAAACTTTTCAAAGACTCTCAGGTAGACTCTTCTTTCTCCAGTAGATTTAACAGTTCTTCAAAATGTT
>JAQQPU010000478.1:86102-101350 GCA_029168905.1 Artemia sp. Kazakhstan ARC1039 | reverse complement strand
AAAAATAATAAAAAAAAGTATTATCATGGCTTACAAAAGCTATACTCATCAACTTTTAGACTATTTCTATTATACCAAAATCTTTCTCAATTTGATTGTTTTTGCAGTAGTGGATTACTGTTTGATCTAAGGGGGTTAGAATAAGAGTAGTAAATAAACTTTTCAAGAATTAATAAGTTGCCTTCAAAACAGCAAGTTTCCTTATTTTCAGCAATGTTAAGAGTGTCTGGACGAGCTATCGAACATTTTAACTAAGAAAATTTTTATTATAAGCTAGGAATGTATATTATTTATGTATAGGGAAAAAGGAATATTTAATTTGAGGAATGGGAGTAAATAAACCTGGCCAAACAAATATGTCTTTTGATGGTGAATATGAGTATTTTCATTCATAATGTCCAAAGACTTTAGTTGCTAAAATTAACTATAAAAGTGTAAGAATATGTCCTTTAATCACTATATGCCATTCAACGGTTGTTTTTATATATATATATATATATATATATATATATATTTGTTATTTTTTTAATAAACCCCGTATTTAATATAATTTATTTAATCTTAACATCCAAATATAATACGGAGAAAAGTCAAATAATGAGATTAAGAAAAAATAATAAACCTTTTAGAACTGAAGGTAAAATTTGCCAATGATTTCATTCCACCTCCCTTTTCAGCTCTTTTTTTTGCTTACTTTTCTCTTTTTCTCTTTTAGCTCTTTTTTTCAGCTTACTTTTTTTTGCCGACTGTACAACGGTGACAGAGGAACTGTAATTCACTGTCTTTTTGAGTTTATTGTTTGACCTCCACAGCAAAAAGCAGCCCAACTTCTTCTGTTCAGCTCATCTGAGTTTCAGCTGCTATTCCCTCTTTCCAGAAGTCTAGTAGGTCGAAACATATCCATAAGTTCAGAAATTTATATATCATAAAAGGATGAGTCTTCTGAACGTCCCATTATCGACTGATTAACATAAAAAAATAGGTATTGCTGACAGGTGTCAACCAAAAGGCTCATAACCTTAAATGAAAATGAAGAAGATTGAAATGAATTTCTGTTTCAATTATCTACAGTTCCCCAGTTTTTTAATTTAGTATTATGCCTAAAATAATGAAATAAAAACATCATAATGAATCATTGCTTATAGTTCTTGAATTCCCTTGACAATTTATTGTAGCTTATCGAAAAAAGAAAGGAACAATGAAATAAATGCATTATGATGATGTGTTTCTTTGAATCGTTGGATTTTCTTGACTTGTGTCCTTTTTAATTTAACTAATGCATGAACAGAACGAAAAGAAAAAGGTAAAACACAAAAATAATTTGTGCGCTTTGTGAGCAAAAAGAAGGCAAAATACGTACAAATTATTCAGAATCAAATCAAACAAGATTTATATATAATTATGTATATTATTATATATACAAGATTTATATATAATATATAATTTATATATAATTATATATAATTACAAGATTTATATATAATTATGCATAAGCTCTTCGTTTCACTAGTCTTTTTTTTGTTTTCGTCTTTGTAATTATCATTTGTATTAATCAACGCGTGTTAAAAAGTTATAAAAGTGTAAAATCAATTTTGTCTCTAAAACACATAACCATCGCCATGTAGCAGAAACGTAAAGGTAATTATAAAAATATAAATAAATTCAAATTCTTCTTGTTAGTTTTTTCTTTGTGTTTTCTATTGATTTTACTTTACCTTGGGCCGAAGGTACAGCAATCACATAAGTCAAAGGAGCAAATTGACCCACAAAAGAACCCCTTTCATCGAAATAGGTATAATTATGCACATTTTTAGAAACTAGTTACTACCCTATACCTAAGCTTACTACCCTATACCTAAATATTTTATATTCAATATAAATTAGTTTTTAAAAGAGAAAAATCTACCAACCTTCAG
Organism: Artemia sp. Kazakhstan ARC1039; assembly: GCA_029168905.1. Taxonomy (NCBI): domain Eukaryota; kingdom Metazoa; phylum Arthropoda; class Branchiopoda; order Anostraca; family Artemiidae; genus Artemia; species Artemia sp. Kazakhstan ARC1039. The sequence continues at coordinate 99,434 of JAQQPU010000478.1, read as the reverse complement.
AATATTTCAGGTTGGAATCGAAGAATTTAATACCATCTATTAATCTAGAATTTAGTCTAGAAGTCTAGAATTTAATATCTATTAATGTCTATAATGTCTATTCAAATCTAGATTGTGATAAGTTCAAGTCAACCTTGTTTTGAGTGTTTCTTGTTCTATTGGCAACGCTGACCTGTCAGTGGAACTAGTTGCTATGGTTGATATTATACATAGGTCGAGATACTGAATCTTCTTCCCTTACTAGTTTTCCATTGTATTTTCATTAAGAGATGATGCTTTGATAAAAATTGGATGTTGTTACATCTGTATCTGATTTCTTTATTTTGGGGCATTTAAAATAGATCTTGTATTAGCCACTCATGTTATAGGATAACACCGATCTTTTCATTCTTTTCTATAACTGTTCAATTTACTGTTTAAATTTGGGTATGCATCTTATATTTGTTATTTATTTCTTTTTCTTTAGGAAGTTAATTAAAGATATGATTGGTAGCTGTGCTTGCTTTTGCAGCGGATAATTTCACCTAAATCCGATAATAAGCCAGGCATAAATAAGCTACTGGCTAAGAAATCATGTATCTGAATTTTATCCAGACAGTGAAAAGAGTGAATAGTTTGAAGATAATAAAAATTAATGTAAATGCACCAATACTCATGAAAATAGAGGGGGGGGGGATGGGAGTGTGGCTTTTAATTCACAACTAGTACACCTTCTTGCCACTCTGATTAGTACTTCTTGAGTAAGGCTCAGTGTGTTGCAATCTGAAAAAATGGCCCTATGGCCACTTGCAGGCCCCTAGTGCCCACACTATGGCCTGTTAATACGTTGAATATTGTCTACTGCTGTATGTTGAATTGCATTACATGATGTAGCCTTGATCTGCAGTTAATATCAAATTTGACGTTCCAATCAGTGTAATTTTTATAATGATTCTGGTTGTGTTCTAGAAGACAGTTGTCATTAATTCTAATCAGTCATTTATTGTTGTTTACGTTCCAAAACACCAGAAATTAAAAAAGAAATTGTTAAATTCTTGGTTTACAAGCCGAGAAACAGCTAGTTTTAAACCCTTTTGCTTATTATGAACATATTAGAAGCAGAATCTCTAGTTTTGAGCCCTTTTAGGATTTAATAACAAATAATTAATTGCAATTCTTGATAATTGGTTTCTTGAACACATCCTCTATCTTTCGATGGCTTAAAAGCTGACAATGAAATAGTAGTTCCATCTATTCGTAATTAATAGTCAAACCTAAATTTAACTAATTCGTATATTGCTTGACGATGTTTATCTGACCTTTCTTCTCTGACAGAACTTTCTTCTCGTTCGCGTTGCCTCATTTCTCAATTATGTATTGTATTGACCTTCCTTGGCGTTTGCAATTTAGTCGCTGATTTGTCTTCATGGAGATATGCTTCCTTAATTTTTGACGTAATACTTTAAATCAGATTTTTTTTTCCAAGACCACACTGCCTTTCTATAACGAACAAATACACTTTCAAATGGGGATTAGTCCATTTATTAGACAGTGAAAATACATACAAAGTCTGTATATTCCGAGCACGTATACAGCGATCGCCATCCATGACTTTTGTATCTGTTTTCACTTTCTAATAAATGGACTTATCCCCATTTGAACGTTTATTTGTTTGCTAATTTGTAGTATCAATATTTCGTAAGTTGTTAATTTTACAATTAATTGTCAAACTTACATATAATTTTGTCTTTGATGCTAGGAAGACGTTAATCTAGCCTATTTTCCCGCTGAATGTTCTTTTGCTTATATCACCCTGTTTGTATCGTTTTGAATAATATATCGTATTAACATTGTGTGGCCTTTATAATTCATCGTATTATATTTGTCTCTTTGGAGATGTACTTCCTCAATTTATAATGTCTTGGATATGCTAGACATCTATTGAATTTTTAATCATGCTGTTTTCTTTAAAGGATTAAAAATTAAATAGTTCAAGTTTATTCAATTATTTAGCTCATGCATCATCAATACACAAATTGAAGAATCAGAAGGACGGAAAATGGATAGAGAAGGAGCGTGGAAGGGAGAATGAGAAAGATGGAAGAAAGAGAGATACCGGGGTAGAAGGCAAATAAAAAAAAAAAAAAAAAACTGAACTAACAGCCAATCTGACTAGGTGGAGGTAATTTTGAGGGTGATTTCAGATGGCTCGGAGCCGGTATTTTGATTTTCTTTTCTTGAAGGGATAGGACATAAACCAAGCATTTTTTTTTTGGTGGGGGGGGGGAGGTTTTGGCTCGAAAAAATTAAATATTGGTACAGTTTATAGGAAAAAGTCTATTTGACTGTCACTTGGAAAGTTTTCAGGCCTCGAATGCCGTCTCTAAGGCTTGTTTTGTTGAAGGTTTATATGAGGCTTATTCCTAGTTGCGTAAATTTGTTTTAATTAAGATGAACAGATCATAAGTGGATTTTTTGCATTTACAAGGACAAGAATGAACGAATTGGAAACTTTGGAACAATTAATATAATCTTTTTTAATTGTTCACTAAGGAAAAGCAAGGGAGAAAAACTGTCTGGCTGGTTCTTGAACTCCCGCTATTTCTTCGGAAAAAAAACTTGACTAGGCAGTGAATATAATTTAATTTACCGTAAATCTTGTAAAATACATTATGAATTTAAAAAAAAAATTGTTTTTTAAATAAAATAGTGGGATTTTCCTTACAAACCATTACCTCTGTCACGCTTTACTTTCTAGAAAAAATTGATTAGAAATAGAATCTAATTCAATTTACTTCTCACCAGCTTTACCTTATTATCTTGGGTTTTTACTTCCCATAGAAACCTGCCAGTTGAATGAAATATTTGCTGAATGACAGCTGTTACTGCTGTAAGATTTCTCCCTGACACGGGGAAGAGGATCAGAGAAAAGCTCTCTATTTCATTTCATTTCTACAGATTGTCCAAGCTAAGAGCAGTTCGTTTGAAAAAAAAAACGTGTTCCATTCACCTGATTTGATTTCTCTGTTGACTTTATTGATTCTATTGACAATATCTGGCACCTTGTAGGATCCTTGTAACTAAGTGTGATGAAAAGTTTTAGAGTTCTGGAATTATAACTTTGAGAAAATTTGAAATAGAGTTGCTGAAAAAGGTGTCGGTTCATTGCAAAGGACAGAAGAAGGATAGACTCGTCTGGAGAAAGCTCTTGCACAAATGTAGAAAAAGGAAGTTTTAAATAGTAAAAAACTACTTTTTTTTAGTAGTTTTTGGTTGGACATTTAAAGACCTTTTTATCTCCAAATGAACTAAAAAGTAAAGTCATCTCTTCCTGCCATTTGAAAATATTGAATCTATTAAAGACTTATTATGAAAAGGTGGGGCAGTCAAGATTTGTTTTTATCAAACAGTTTGTGGTAACGAACTGTTAGTAAGGAACGACTCGGCCCAGTTGGAACTAAAACTCATCAAAAGCTACGAGCCTGGGAAAAATTTACCAGATATTTAAAAAAGGGGGGGGGGAAGCCGTCCAAAAAAGTAAAGAAATCTTAATGAAAATAGCACCATCAGATTCGGCATGTCAGAGAACCCTATTGTAGAGGCTTCAGTATCCGATGTACAAAAATGCGAAATTTTGCATTTTTTCCCAAAAGAAGGATCACAGATGCGTGTTTACTTGTTTGTTTTTATTTTCGCAGGAATGATTTATCGAACCAATGGTCATAGTAAATTTGGAGAGGGCTCATTCGACCGGAAATCAAAATTTTGTAGTGCGATTTTCAAATGGCTAGAAGATTGGAGGGCAACTATTCCCCCTCCCACGCCCTTTTTCTCCCCAAAGACATCCGATCAAAATTTTGAAATGGTTATTTTATTCAGCATAGTTAAAAAGTCCAATAACAATGCCTTTAGGGATGCCATGATCCTCCTTAGTCCCTGGGGAAAGGGATGTAAGCTACGCCAGTTGCCCTGTTGACATATAGTATTTGTTATTGGGTTATATGCAAACATTTTTTGGGGGATAGTTTTTTTTGGGGGGGGATTTCCATGGGGAGTATTAAATAAAACAGTCAGAAATTAAATAAAAAAAAATTCTAAAAATATTTTTTAAAACAATAAAGACAGCAGGGAGTAAGATTAAAACTTAAAACGAACCGAAATTATTCCTTATATGAGGGGGCTGACCCTTCCTCAACCCTTGCTCTTTGCGCTAAAGTTTGACCCTTTGTCACAATTCTTTAAGAAAGGATGCTCAAACACAAGGGTCATTGTATATGAATGAGAAGTATTTTAAACCTCTACCCTTTCATTTTTAGCCGTCAATCTTAATTTCTCCAGGAAAAAAAAAAAAAACAAATAAAAACTGTTCTTACTTTTTAGTGCATTTGGAGATGAAAGTGTGTTCTAAAACGTTATTTTTGATAGTTTTTATCCTATACCTCTTAGTTTTTCATAAATCTTGTCGGTCAGAAAAGCAGATTCTTTCATATTTAACCCATACGTAACGATTCATGGTCTATGCCAAAAAGTATAGATAACTTAGATTAGTGGAAACTGGGGCTAGTGTCAACGAAAAAATCACCAGCACCGTCTAGTATTTTGCGTTTCTTGGCGTTTTTTAGTGTAATAATAAGGGAAAATTAGTGTAATAATAAGGCAAAATCAGTGTAATAATAAGTGTTTGACCTCAGTTCTTGAAAAAGACAAAATTGCGAAGCTTGAGAAAAATGTCAAGAAACGTCAAACGCTAGATGGCGTCGGTGATTCTTTTTTGTCGACAGTAGCGCCGATTTCCACTCTTGTAAGTTACCTATACTTTTTGGTCTCTGCTACCAAAATCCCGCTTGTGAAGTTTATGCTAAGACCACGCCTATCGTTATTTCAAAAAACCAATAGAAACAGCATTGCTTGTTTATGATATATACAGTATTTTTAAATGGGTATGAAATTTACGGCGAAGATTTTCCTCGCGTTCAACCGGCCTCATTGCCTTTAATTGCAATAAATTATTGATTTATCTTGCTTTATTGAACGTGGTTTGAACGCCAAAATGTATTTTCTTGTAAAAAAAAAAGAAAAAAAAAAAAATCCTGAACACCCATACTACTAAGCTCATGTTTTGGTGTCAAAACTAAACTTGTGTCCTTTCCAAGGGTTATTGTTCTTTCAATTCTATATGTTGTCTAAGCTTAGCGCGTCTTGTTTGAAATGAATTTTTCGTATTTCTGAAAATAATGTAAAAATTTATTGTTTTACGTTATTCAATTATATATTATTATTTCCCATTTTTAGTTGTCATTGTTTTCTTAGCATGGTTTCGCAACATTAGACCTTGCTGGGCTACTGATAAATTTTGTGCATTTTGATTTAGTAATAATAATTTATTTTCGCCCTCTTTCAATATTAAAGGAGTGTATAATGCAGCAGTGCTCTATTCTATACAAATACGTAACGAATAAAATTGAAAAAATCGTCGACTGTACGACAAAATAATAGTCATAATACAAGCGAAGAATATTTAGTTGAAAAAACATTTTTTTAATTAATCCGCTACAAAGGCCTATCTGTCTTCTTTACTGTGAACTGTAGGTGGTTAAGCGGGAAGTCTGAAGTTTTCTTACTCCGGTCTTAAAACGGGCCGACAGTTCTTTCATTATCTTAGAAATGTCAAAAACATAGTATCTACAAAACAAAAAATCGCCAAGAAGAGAGAAACGAGGACAATAACAGCCAGTGAAAAACAGAAGAAAAAATACACAAATATTTCGGTTGAGACCTCCTCTCAACCATCCTCAGCGGAGAATAATAATAATAACAATAATAAAAAAATAGAGACGAACGTCCAAGGACAATATAAAAACGAAACCTCAAAACAAACACTGAAACTAAAATAAGGACCCTTTCGAAGCAACGATGAAAGGGTAACTGAATAAAATATACAATACTGGACAGCATTTCACAGTTTAATTTTATGTAAAACATTCTTAAAGGCTAATCGCTTACTAGGGTAGGCTATTATCAGAGATTCTATTAGGTTGTGAAATATGAAGTTCTTTCATTCTCTTAGAAATGTCAAAAACATGATATTTATAATAAATATTTATTATAAATTATTTTACTGCCGCTGCATTCACCTGTTCTATTTCCTTTGTTGACTTTATTGATTTGGTTTAAATATCTTGGCACCTCGTTGGTGAGAAGAAAAAAGGTCTTTGAAGTTTAGAATGACGATTATAAGGGGATCTCATCTTGAGCTTGGAAAATGATGCCGGTTGGGAAGGTCAAGTGTGGTAGTTTCCTGCGTAGAAATTGGTTCTTACTGTTGTATTAGAGGGGGATTTTTACGACAAAAAGAAGCCCTCCTGGCTAGAATTTAATCCGATCCTTCCTTAATATTGAAATGATGTGACTGAAGACACAAGTGTATTTCAAACTGATATGGTATTATGTTTACAAAAAAGATAGTATTGGTGAGCCAAGGTCAAATCGAACCTTTACTTGACGTAGGAAAATGTTTCAAATTCAGTTTAAGTCTAGATGGTAAAGTTTAATTAAAGTCTAATTAAGTCTAAAGTCAAAGAAAATCGAGATGGTAAAAGTTATAAACAAAGGATGGGGGGGGGGGGTTGGGGGGGGGAATTTAATTGAATCCCAATTTTATACTGCATCCAGCTAGAAGATGTTTGAACTCACCTGCAGCTGTGGATTGTAAGATATAAATAAGAAAATGAAGTGATATTTTGACGAGGATGGCACGGCAAAGGACCAATTGAAACATCGCTTGATTTTTGATGCTTGATAATCCATTGCTGCAATCTTGGTAATCGAATTTGATGCTTGGTAAGCCATAGGGGCAGATGAGCTCAAACCAGATGAATTCTTAACTCAAAAGCTGGAACGAATTGTCGGGAGTCCTCTTGGATCAGCTGTCTAATTTCTTCCGGATTTTGGCTTTTTGGTAGTTAGGCATTTGTTTCCCTTCCAATTAATGAAGCAAGTGGCCTTTGAGTTTGTGATTCAAAGTCCCGTCTTTGGCTGAAAGACTTCCTTTTTCAAATTGTCGCTGAAAATATCCATGTCTTAATTAATCGTTTAAAAGTTACTACATAATTCAAGTATGTAATTATATGTTTTCCGCCTTTCTAGCCATCATTAGTGCGACACTCTAAAGTTATCCGTAAAGATGAAACTGACTCAAGTATAGTGACTCAACTTTGTTAGCTGGTTGATTCTTCTTAAAATTAATGATCTTGAGGATGTTGTGCAAATATAGAAGGGTACTGTACGGCTGCTACTCTTGTTTATCATCCCTAAATTTAGGCTATTGAGAAAGCTACCTCATGATATCCAGAGGTATTTGCCTCTTGGCTGGTACTGCGCGACCTCACTCGTGCCAACTGACAATTGCTAAAGCCAGAACACATGAGTTTTGACCCTGTAGCATCCAACTAAGAGTATGGGTAACTTATAAGAGTGGGGACCTTCCCTAGTGTAGACAAAAAACCCTCAACGCCATCTAGCGTTTCGCGACACTTGGCATTTTTCAGTGTAATAATAAGAATAATTAATTTGATTTGTGTAGTTGGTAATATTTGTGCAGTAATAAGGGTCTAATCCCAGTTCTTGCCAGAAAACGATTATAAAGCTTGAAAAAATTCAAAGTATCACCAAAAGCTAGATGGCATTCATGTTTTTTTTTGTCGACACCAGTGCCAGTTTACACTCTTGTAAGTTACCCATACTCTTTGGCATCCACCTTTTTCTCGCATTCTCTTGCCAAATCACCTGTTCCCTATTCCTAGAATTATAAAAAGCGCTGTGAAGCTGCTAATTTATAGTACAGATGATTACTCTTAAAGTGGAAGTGCGATTTTCGAGCGAGGATTTTTTAGGTCACCTTAGGTCAAACTTTCTTCTTGTTAGATATCTTTTAAGATGATAAAACAGGATACCCTCTTTTAGGTGTTACTCAGTCTGTTTTTAGTATATTTTATGTATCATCTTCTATCAATTGATTTATTGTGTACGAAGAAACTTTTGTGGAAATAAAATGGAACAAGATCTGTGCGTAGAAGCATCAATAAATTCATTTCTATTGCTTGTCCAAGTTAAGAGCAGCTCGTTTGGAAAAAAAATATATGCTCCATTGATCTGATTTGATTTTTCTGTTGACTTTATTGACTTGATTGAAAATATCTGGTACCTCTTGGAAATCTTTCTTTTTTTCTTAGGTTGATGAAAAATAAAAAGATCCTTGGAGCTATAAAATGCCGATCATAATCAGATTTGAAGCAGAATTTTTGATAAAAAGGTTGTTAGTTAGGATGGGAACAGAGGTGGTTATAGGGGAGGGACACTGGGACAGAGGGGGCACTTACCTCGGGCACAAAAATTTTAGGGGCGAAAATTTCAAACAAATAATCTAACGGCTATAATATTTTTGAAATTTTATTAATAAAGTGGAGGGCGTAGTTAATGAATACAAATACTTAGTAAAATATTAACTAGTTGATAAAATAAAAATAAATAATTAAATTAAAATAGGTCATAATACTTAAATAATGAGAAAAAATTCAATTAATTAATAAGTTGAAAATAATTCTGTTAATAAATGAAAATTTTATTAAAATTTAGCCTGAAAATTTTGTGGGAGACAGGGGGGGGGAGTGCTAATACAGATTATACCCCGGGCGCAAGAGAAGCCAGAACCGCCACTGGATGGGAAGCGAGAGATTTCTCCGAAATTAATTTGTTTTACTAAAATAAACAGCTGAGAAAAAAATCTAATCTTTCCCATTTTACGTATACAACTGTTTTCCAGTAAATCTTCTGTTTATTATAATTAACATTCTTGAAAGCTGTTCTAAAATGGATTATATATTTTTCTTGGTTGCAAAAGTAATTTGAAAATAAAGCTTTCAAAACCTATTAAATCAAAATGCATTTTGGTCAGTTGTAAAATTCATATTTGTTACTTAACACCTCTTGAATTGACGCGATAATATTTTTTCCTTTCCTATTTATTTATCTACATGGCATCCTATATCTAATTAAATACATTCTATCCTTAAAAAAGAAAATGAAATACATCAATGATCTTGTGGAGGAAAATGTTCAGAATTTTTTTTTTATTTTTTTAGGAGGGGGGGATGGAAGTACGCTTAAGTACTGATAAGATTATATAAAGAAGGCTTGTTTTGTATCCCTCCTGTTTAAAAGATACCCTCTAATATTGATTGGCCGCCCTTATATCAGGCTTCTAGATTCTCTTGTTCAGATAGTTTGTATGTCTAGTAGCTTTTACTTATTCGCCATCGGAGATTCGGTAAGTTTTGCTTCGCCCGCTTCACCTAAAGAAAGCGTTTGAAATTTTAACCATCTTTTCTAAGTTTTAATCTACTGCAATAATAAAACATCTATGTTTGATTTATCGAATGGAGTTAGAATGGTCTTTTCTTATTTTAAAATGGACTTGTTTAGGACTTATTTTAAAATGGACTTATATAAAATGATTATTTAGTACTTGATGCAAACAAGTGCTTTCAGATCCATTTTTGGTATTGTCTCTGTTTTTAAGGAGTGTCCTTCTGACCGTATTTAACATAGTGGTCGTCCAGTTTCAAAAATCGCGTGCACCATGTGGCCCGATGTAAAATTGGGCCACGCGTTAGCTTGAGGAGGCACAATGTGACGGATGCATGCCTATGTGTGATGAAAGAGTGCCTATGTGTTGTACAGAGCGTGTCATCATGTGGCGGAAGATGATGTGCTCTTAGGTGTAAATTAGGTAGTGGAGAGGGAGTAACCTGTCGGTTTAAAGTTCAGAATCAAATGCTCTGAAAGTATAATCCAAAAAATGTAAAACGCACACAGGATTAAATTGGCTTCTAAATGGCTTATACGGTTTTAATGTTTTTCGCCTTTCTCTTGAGCTCATTTCCTTTATTCTGACATAAAACGAAGTTTTGAAATACTAACTGCTCTCAGAAGCACGCTCATTATAAGTAGAAATTTGTTAACGAGTTCAAAACAAAGTCCAAGCATCCTCCAGTAGGCCATTATAGGTTGTATTTATAGAACTTTAGATTTAAAGGATAAAAGTTATTCTACTACTTGTAACTCGTCAGACGTGCTTCAGTTGAATTTGTTAACACATTTTGGTGTCTTTATTGTTCATCATATCTGATTTTGTTGTATTTTGTTGCTCATCCAAACTGAAAATTTTGAAATGATACTCTTAATGATTTGAGTTACTGATATGGCAGGCACAGCTGTCAAGGTCTAGTATTGACCTTTTCTCGTGATATTGTTGTTCCGCGATCTGTTCCAGCGAAACACAGTTGATCAACAAAGCGTATGTTTTAGTAATCTCAAACGGGTTTGGGCTAGTAATCCTTGACTAAGTTGACCCAGATTGAAATACCTTGTTTGACGAGTTTGCTGATTTAGAAATTCTGAATTTAAAATTAAGGGGGTAATTTGAAAGGTGAAATGTGATCTTCTGTTGCTATTTGAATTTGTTTGTAAAGTTGTTTGTTCGAGGTTTTCACCTCTTTTGTTAATTTTAATGTCTTTAATTGAATTATGATATACTGAAAAAAAGAATTTTTTTGAATATTTGTGAAGCATAATCTAACTGGGCTGAATTTGAAAACTCAGTGGTTCAATTGAATTGAAAATTCTATTGCTAGTTGCAGTGGTTTCAGCGGTTCTGAAAATTCAGTGGTTCGGTTCAATTGAAAATTTTATTGCTAATTGCGAATGCTTCAGCGGTTCATTTTGAAAACTCAGTGATTCAATCCAATTGAAAATTCTATTACTAATTGCAGTGGTTTCAGCGCTTCATTTTGAAAACTCAATGTTTCAATTTAATTGAAAATTTCTTTTACTAATTGCAATGGTTTCAGCCCTTCATTTTGAAAACTCAGTGGTCCAATTCAATTGAAAAATTCTTTTACTAATTGTAATGGTTTCAGCGGTACATTTTGAAAACTCAGTTGTTCAATACAATTGAAAATTCTGTTTCTAATTGCAATGGTTTCAGCGCTTCACTTTAAAAACTCAGTGGTTCAATTCAAATGAAAATCCTACTGCTAATTACAATGGTGTCAGTGGTTCATTTTGAAAACTCAGTGGTACAATTTAGTGATAAAATTTAATTTGAAATCCTATCCGAAACTATTACTCCCAATTGCTATATGTAATCTAATTGCTTTCACGGATTCACGTTAGCGTGACTGATTCAAGAAATATTTCCCTTATTCAGTATATTTCCATGTTAGAGTTGTATTTTTGACCCCCATTTTGATGACTCGTACACCATAGCAAATAATATTGCACTCTTTTGCACTTCCTGGCAATTTTTGTTTTCCATTGAGTTTTGCGTCCATTTAGCATTTAGGCAACTCTTAGCATCTACATTATGATATATTGTAATTATATTAAACTACAAAAATACAAAACAAAAAAAAAACGGGAATATTTGTGAAATATAATCACAGGGGGTTCAGTAGTTTAATACGAAAAACTCACTGGTTAATTCACTTGATGATTCTACTGCTAATGGTAAGTATGAATTAAATGATGCCATTTTTTTCAGTTGGAAAGTTTAATGGTTGAATTCAATTCGAAGTGATATTCAAAACCTAGACTCCTAATCGTAAAGTAAGATCTCCATGGGTTCAATAACTCAGTTTAAAAACTGGAGGATTTTATTTCAATTTGGAATCCTGTTTGAAACCTTTGATCACAATTTCTTAGTAGAATCTCAGTATACTCATTTGTCCACATTAGTGTGACTCATTCGAGAAATGATTTGATGAATCTTTAATTTTCATTTTAGCTGAGGGTTTATGACACTATTGTGATGAGATTTGATTAGCTGTTAAGAAATTAGGATTTCACCTATTTGTATTCCTTCGCAATTTTATACCCCTTTTTGTACTCGAGTTTTGCGCCCCTTTTTGCAATTTTAAGCATCTTAGAATACATTATAATATATTAAAAATTGGTTTTAAAGTGTATCTTAACGGCTTCAATGGTATAATTCAAAAACTTAACGATTCAATTAAATTGAAAATTCTATTCCTAATTGTAAAGTAGAATCTTAACCAAATCAATAACTCAATTCGAAAACTCGATGATTCAATACAATACGAGATCCTATTCAAAGTATTCAAAGCTTTTAATCCCCAAAACTACGTAGGATCTTACTGGTTCACCTTAGCATGACTCATGCAAGAAATAATTTGCTGAATTTTTATATTTTTTTTTTCATCTTAGAATACATTATAATATAATAAAAAAAGGTTTTAAAGTATAATCTCAACGGCTTCAATGGTTTAATTCAAAAACTTAATGATTCAATTAAATTGAAAATTCTATTCCTAATTGTGAAGTAGAATCTCAACCAAATCAATAATTCAATTCGAAAACTCGATGATTCAATACAATACTTGATCCTATTCAAAGCCTTTAATCCCCAAAACTACGTAGGATCTCACTGGCTCACCTTAGCATGACTCGTGCAAGAAATAATTTGCTTAATTTGTTTTTTTTTTCAGGTCGGAGTTTTTGACCCCTATTCGGATGATCCGCGTTTAGCAGTTAAAAAAATAGTATTTTGTCAGACGACCGGACTCGTTGCTATTGGTGGAACTGCTGGACAAGTTGTAATTATAAAGTTAGAAGAGGAAGATCGAAATGAAGCAGTTAAGGTAACTATAGCCCTTATTAGCAATGACCTAGGTAGTCTGAGAATCAATTGAAATCAGACTTAAGATTAATAATAATATTTCCTTAAATAGGGACTTTCCTTAAATGGTCGCATGTTATTGTGAGTCTTTTTTCTTTTATATATATTGTCTTGCTGATGACGGCCCTTGGACATAGGGCCGAAATATTCATTCAAATTATCTCCTCTGTCTTGCAAAAAGATTTCCTTATTGTTCTTCGTACTTTTGTTGTTTGCTCTTTCTGCTAATTTAGAAGCAGTGTTGCAAGGATAGTTTTATGATTTAAAAGCCGTTCTGATTAGATATCAACCGTTCTCTTTAAAAAAAGAAGAATAAAAAGAGAACAAGCCGTGCTGCTTTGCTTAAAATTTATAAAGAAATCTAATTATAAGTCAACTGTCTCCTCTCTACCTGACAATTTTGAGAGAAGAAAAAATAGCTTCATTAATGTAAACCATTAAAAAAAAAAAAAAAAAAAAACTGAGCCCTTGAAATTTTGAAAACCTGAAATTTTGTGACGAAATTTTACGACTTAAAGGCCATTTTTAATAGAAAATCACCAACCTCAGTATAAAAGAGAGAGAGAAAGAGAAAGAGAGAGAGAGAGAGAGAGAGAGAG
>JAQQPU010000478.1:36398-80222 GCA_029168905.1 Artemia sp. Kazakhstan ARC1039 | reverse complement strand
ATTGTCTATATCGAATTATATAATAAACATATTTATATTTTATTATGTGCCGTGGGTTTAAAATTGTTTTTGATAGGTCTGGGTATCTTGTTATTTTATTTTTTTGAAATTCGTTAATATTTGTACCCAATACATTTTTTTCATTCTTCGTCCTTATGGTGATTATTGGACTTATCTTAGTGTATACTAGTCTTTTACTATAGGTTAAGTTTATATAAAAACGACAGAGTTGGAAATTCTTTCTTGGCTCCCTTTTTTATGCCAAGTACTGATTCAGTGTTTTTCCATGGTTTATCATATTCATCATAAGGTGATATAATCGTGATGAGAGGAAAATACTAACGACAAGTAGGATTCTGAGAAAATCTTTCCGTTTGTTTATGCTGCTTTGTCACTAAACGATCTATTTTTGTCTCGTTTCTTGAACTAGGGAAGGCTTCTATGAAGTTTTTCTTTCAAAATTTGTGCTGGGTAAGGAAAATAAAAAGGTCTGTGCAATATTTTTGAGACTGAGATATTTTGTTTTGACTATATCGGTAAATAGTTGAACCAGCCGAGTTGTTCTGTTTCAACTGTCCTAGCCGATTGGTTAGCGCGCTAGACTCGAGATCCTTTGACCATAAAGACAGGGGTTTGAGTTCTCGATTTGTTATCTTTGGATCCAAGACTCATCCATGCTAAAACTAAATTGTTTGGATACTTCTCTCGTTTTCAAAATGTATATTTTTTTTTTCTTGTCAAGATTTGGTACTTATGTTTTTTTTCTTATAGTGCATATTTAGAATGCATAGATTTCTTGAATCTTACTGGAACTATTACCCGAAAAACCTTAATTACCCTAAATTAAAATGAAAATTATCTAAAATTTTGAGGTATCTAAAATCTAAATCTTGAAAAATGTTGAGTGCATCGAGGTATTTTTTGATTATTCTGTGGGAAGGTACACCTCTCCTAGATTTGTATTATGAAGAAAATCTGAGTGTCCTGGCCTAGTTGAAAGGGTTGGTGAAATAGAAGAATTTAGGGTTCATGCAAATATCTTTTAAAAGGTCATGACTTTTTTTTTTTTTTTTTTTTTTTTTTTTTTTTATAATCAGTAGTGGTAGTACATTTAAGCCAACCTGCTGAGCTGGACTCTAATTGTTACTAATTTGCTGCTTTAGGAGTTGGTATTGCTCGAAATTTAGGCTTTCCAGCCAGGGCCCCCCCACGATTTTCCCTCGGGGGGGGGGGGTATTTTGAAGGGAGTTTGCAAAAATAACGTATTTAAAAATGCATCAAAATTTGTTTATATTTATTTTTGTCACGTTCTTAAGAATCGGGTAAAAATTTCGGGGGGTTGGCTCAAACAACTTAAACGCCCTTTTACGGTCTTGCTTTCAAGTCAGAAATGTAATTAAATATACTTCGATGTCGATGTTCACTAAAATAAGCAAGCTAAGGTTTGAACAACTTTTCTAATTTTATATCCAATTATTTGTGGTTGTTACCTTGACCTTCATTGTTTCAAAATTACTCAGATCACAGGACTAGACAATAAAAACTGGCCAAAACGAATCGTCGCCGTTTTCAGCTGATGCTTCGTTTTGGCCAGTTTTTATTGTCTAGTCCTGTACATCGGACAATATTACCACCTGAAATGCCTGTCTGCGCAAATACCAGAAACAAGAGCAAGCTTATGCCCCTCTCGTGCCACACAAACAGACTCAGTAACTGCTTTGTTCATTTCTCTGTAAGTGCTTTTAATAAAATGTAGTGAAGTGTTTTTCATGTAGTTAAGTGTTTTTCATGTAAAAAACAGCACCTTATAGTGCATTTTTTTAATGTGTCTATGACAGCTGTTTTCATTAAACTGATTCTGAATCTGATCTTAGCAAGGGCGGATCCAGGATTTTTTTTTTGGGGGGGGGGGGGGTTACTATTTTTTGACTCAGTTTTAGACTAATTTTACTGATTTTTACCTCGGTTTTACTGATTTTCGACTTATTTTCGACTCGGTCAAAAATTTCGGGGGGGGGGGATCAAACCGGGTAACCCCCCTCCCCCTGGATACGGCCTTGGATCTTAGTATCATAGTAACACAGTACCTATGTTTTATCAAATTTAATGTCAACTAACACGGCCTATTATTTAAAAGCAAAATGTGCCTCGCTTTTGAATTTATTTGGGGAATAAACTATTTTCTAAAAAAATTTGCAAGTAACTGAAGGAGTTGATATCATAGAAGGGATGCCCACCTAAGTAAGGCTGAATATTTTAGTTCCACTTCAAAGCTTGACTGTCCAATTTCTATGTTAACTTACTTCACTGTTTGTCTGCTTACAACTTTTGACTGGAACATTCTAAAAAAAATCTCTTTTTCCGAGAATTTTGCGTATACGTAACATTTAAAAGTGTTACTATTTGACGGAGGAGGGGTAATTGCCCCGTTAAAGTTACACAATTAGCTTTCCCTCTATAAACATTGAGGGAGGGATTTATTTTGATCGAATGCTGGGTTTCTTAGTTATTGACATGGTACCACTTTACGGTGGACACCCTGTAAATCCGGAGATTTGTACTTCGAACAGAGCTGCTCTTACCTTCCGGCTTTTTGAGTCGCTGACGCAATTCTTGGTTGATTTCGACGCGATTCGTTCTTGAAGTTCGAAACCTCAGTATCGAACTTGAAGTTTGAAGTGCTAAACAATATTCTGAAGAAGTATTTGTTTGTACCTTCATGGAATCTTTTAGCTCAGTAACTTCCGTGTTTAATAAGGAAAGGGATTTTCCTCTTCTTTTTTCGTCAGTTCTTGCTATTAATTTTTCTTCAACTTATGAATGTTTGTCATGCAATAAGGCTCTTGGACAATTAAGAATCGCTTTTTTTACTTTAAGGTTAATGATTTTTGAACAGTTTATTGTGAATGCATGGTATTAGGGATTACACAATGTCTATCATTAGGTCTATCATAAGGTCTATCAAAGGTCTATCGTAAACATTATCCTGTTTCGATATGGTGTTATTTGAGTACCGTAAGAAATCTTGACATGTTGTATTTACAAAAAGAGCAATAATTTTTTTTATCCTTGGAGCTAATGCGTGTATTGGCAACTGTTTTTAATTTTCTAGGGTGGGGCCCAGGATGGACTAGACGTGCTATTTTTTAACTGGCAACTGAATAAGGGTTTATATTTTTTCCACCGATATAGACTAAAGCTCTTAAGTGAAATTGAAATGGAATTGTCTTAAAAAAAAGTAAATGAAAAAGTAAAGGGACAATCTGCAAGAACTTAGTGAGTGATTCTAGCTTCATTAATTGGTTTAATATTAATTATTTAACAACACAAATTGTCTTCCATCAAAATTCCTCAATTCTTAAAGATTTGTTTTTTTTTTTATAGAAAAGCTGAATATGTTTGGTTTTGTTAGAACTTTATACTGCATTCAGTATGGAAGTAGCACCCAAAGCTGTTTCCTATTGCTATTTTCTTTCAATTCAGGATTTGGCTGTTTAAAATAAATTTTGATTATTACGAAAAGCTTCTGAATGTGTGTTAAATTTTTATCATAGCCAAAATCGTGCGTGTAATTGTTTTCTTGTTATTCTTGGTAAAATTGCTGGTATTTCAGAAAAATGACTCCTAAAATCAGTGGGCTAAAAATGAAAAAAGAATAATATTCAAATATTCAATCTTTTAATCCACCATAAAAATTTCAGCTATATTGAAGTATTTTTTCTCTTGAGAAAAAAGGGTGTAGTTTTGTTCATCTTTAAATCTTAATATCTGCTTTTCTGTTGTAGGTGATGACACTAGACATTGTATCTGATCGAGATAATTTTGTTTGGAAAGGTCACTCAAAGTTAGACACAAGAACTGAACCGATTAAGCAACCGTTTGGCTATAAGGCTTCCAGTGTGGTACAGCTTCATCCACCTGCTGCCATAACCTGCTTAGCTCTACATTCAAGTTGGGGTTTAATTGCAGTTGGCACAGCCCACGGATTAGGGCTAGTTGATGTTGTTCAACTGAAAGGAGTTTTGGCGAAATGCACATTGACGGCTAACGGTAAATACTTGTTCCTCTCGAGTGACTCAATAGTACCGACAATTAGCCATTGTTGGTGGGAGGGAGAGGGGGAGCAGGCTGCAGCTCTACTGACATAAATTGTTTTCAAAATTACAAAAAAAAACTATCAACAGATCTAAAATTTACAGTCTTGAAACTATAGAAAACACGTAAATTCTATCTATTATTCATAGGGCTGAACGATGTTGTGGGTTTTTATCAAAATATATGTTACTGAGATTCTGATACAGAAGTCGCAGTAAAATAACCCTTTTTGTATTTCTGCATATTATTTTTTTCTTTCTAAATAATAAAGGTAGTTTACCAAAACGTTAAAAACGCTGTTATTGCGTTTTATAATTTCTGTAACTTCCAAAATATACTCATGTCCCCAACTATTAATTACTGCTTGTCTGCTTTCATAGATTTACTTTATGGCACTATTCAAAATGATTGGCCCAGAATCTGGTAGAACAAAGAAATCTGTCTAACAAATTTCTACAAATTTCATTTGCTCATACTATGACAATCTTAAATATCTGTCCAAAATCGTATATGGTCAAATATGACAAAGATTATGTACGATAACTGCCAATACTATTGCTGCTATTCACCAAGAAAAGAAGAATTGTGTTATTTTTGGAAAAAGGGAAGAATTCTTTATTAATGAAACAGGATTCTGGAATGGAGACTAGATGAATTGGTTTAGTGTGGTCAGCTATTGAGGTTGGGTATAGATCTCAATTCAGAAAAACTGTCACCCGTCGCATTTTATTTGTATCAGCCAAATTCCTTTGCAAGCTGCTTTTTTATTAAGTGAAACAGGATGTTCATGGAGTTCTACTATCCTATTTTCATGTATTACAGTTATTTTGTCTCTGAATGATATTACCAAGTTATACAAATTTTCCCACTTATTTTTTTGTTCTGAGGTTTACGTAGATATATCGCTTTACAAAATATACAGGTTCTGATATTATATTCATCATTTATGCCCATCTGCCTTCCTTTAACCCCCTCCCTCCCATCCTCCTAGTATTTCCAAACAATTATTTATGTATTCAAAAATTTTCAATCGAAATATAAGCAGTCTTTGATCTATACACTAGAGGAAAACTGTATTATTGGCTGTCTGATACTAGCAATATACATCTGAGCCTAGCATATAAGCCTAATATGTGAGCCTATCAGTCGGATAATAGCTAGCAGGAATAAAAATCGCAAATTTATAAGCGTGAAAAATTACAGTAGTACGTACAAAAAGAGTATCAACTACAAAGGATGTGATAAAATTTATTTTTGCCCCCTACCCCCCTCCCCTCAAAACCAAGCATTTGAAGTATCTTTTGACTTGAATATATTTGCATATGGAAAATGTTTTGTCGCAGACGCAATGACAGGGCGTACCAGACACTGTTTTCAAAACCGGTTTTAAAAGTAAGCAATAATTTTCCATGGACCTGTATCCATTGTTCCCCTTTCAATGGAATGTCTACTTTATGAAATGTAAAAGAGGTGGGCCATGATTGGAACGGTGACTGTATCAAAACTTCTAGTTGAAAAATAATCGAACATTGTTCGCTGTGATGTATGGACTGTAGATTATTTAAATTAAGTTTTTGAATTTGCAACGCATTTGAACTGTTATTTTTGCGCTATGGAAAGGCAGTGTGGTCTTTGAAAATACTTTTGTGTATTTTTGTTATTTTAATTTTTTTTACACTTTTAAATATCTTTTATATTTCTTCTGTTTTATTAATGTTCTTGACAAAATAAATTTCTTCTAACGAAAAGCTTAACAATCTTATTTTCACACTCCTAAAAAACGACGGAAAACAAGTAGATCGACCCATTTCTATTGACCATGACGGGATTTTTTTAATGGCTCATATAATTAAAAGGGTCTCTTACTTAAGGAGTCTCTCATTTTTCTCTTTAATAAACTAGAGTTGATATGTTTTTAAGGCCTCCTAGAAAGATCATAGCATAAAAGATATAGCTGCAGTCCCCGGGGCAGAATTGTGTCTGAGAAAAGTGTCAGGTGGTTGAAGCACGTTTCATGAATGCTTGCTTAGATAATCTAAAATCTCTATTTCTTCAGTAGCCACTAGGGAATCTAAGAAAATAGAACTGACAGGGGCCTAGACCTGATTTGATACTGAAAATGGTTAGAAGAATTTGGAGGGGGAGGGTAAATGATAAAAGTTCGTTTTTGAGTATTTTTTACGCTTGATAAAAACTGCCCTGCATTTTTACGGTTTTGGGGGAAGGGTTCAAAGTAATATTGGAGCCCTTCCTCATCCCCTTCTCTCTTCCTGTGTGCATGTTTGTGGATGTTGTTTTATTGTTGAAGTTGGGACTAAGTACTTAAAGAAAAGATCTATATTCTGGTTTTACTCTTGAGACTAAATCTTTTTTTCAACATCAGTTATTTTTAAATTCACTTTTAAGCATTGCTAGAATTATAAATTAAGGCATAAGGTTCATATTTTCAAGGGTTAAAGTCCCATTTAGACTGCTCTATCTTTTAGTAAAGAGTTAAAGCATTGATTGATAAGACTAGAATTAACCCCCGAGGAGACAGAAAGTTCTGCCTGAACGCTTGCAAAAATAATATACACCAGAGTAAAACAGGTGTAACTTAAGTCAAAATAATGACACAAGGTGATTGTTTATTCATTACTAACATATTTTATGGACTGCTGATAAAAAAAATCTATTCTCAGGTGGCCTTTTTTTTCTTTAATAAGTACAAACAATCGACTACTTCGTCTTTTTATGACTACATATCTTGTTTAGGCGGCTTTAATATCCTATATAATTATTGGCTATGTGTGTAATCTCCATCTTTGTCACAATCGTGTGACGTCATACACCGACTATCTGAAACAATCCTGCGAAGTGGTCTTTTGTTTTGCCTTATTATGTAGTAGATTCCATTAAAATGGTGACGAATGTTCAGAAATAATATAAAAAAAAATCTGTAATTGTAATAACTTTAATCAATTATTGTTTCTTTTATGACTTTAATAGTTTTATAATATGCAAAAATATTCTTTTTGATAAATAATTGGGAAGTTATAAGCCGAAAATCGAGTGAGGGACTGACTACTCCCCAGAGTTAAAAAAAACCCACGAACAACAATGTTTAAGCAGAAGATGAATACTGACTGAACCTAACAAGGACACAAGTTGTGAAGTCCCAAACCCTCCATGAAGGCTGAAAAAGGCAGTAAAGTGGGCTTTTTGATAGCTAAAGGTCCGCTAAGGGTCTTTTTGGTTAGTAAGATGTATTACTAGCATTTTTTGACCGAGTAGTATGTATACTCTTAAAAATAAAATGAGGTTCAATGTTTATTTGCAAAGATAGTATGTCAAAAGTATTTTTTTTGTTGGAGCTTTTGTTGCAAATAAAATCTTATCTAAATTTGGCCAGGTGCGGGATTAAAGGATTAAGAGGAATAAAAGATTAAATGAAGGTATCTTTAGGTGATATAGATTAAAGATTTTACCAAAAATAAATCTTAAAAGACGAAAGAACTCTGGTATGAAACTCTTAATATCGTATTGAAAGTATCACCAGAACCGTTGCTATAACAGAAAATAAAGAAAAAGAAAGAAAATCTACAGAGGAAGAAAAGGGTGTCCGAGGGAAATTAAAATTTCAAAGTCAGTTGGAGCTTTCAGATGTTGCATTTAAGCTTTTCTTACATATTATTATTTACTATTTAGTGGAGCATCCTCCAAAACCTTCTAGAGATCTGACATGTTAGTCCACATTTTTTACATTATTTTCCGCAAAGCTATAAACTAGAAAGATCTTATGGAGCTTTTCTTTCAGAAAGGCTTCATTTCATCTCCTTAAGAAATACAAATCTGCCATAACATTCAGTTTCACTTTAGAAAGACAATGTCCTAATCGATGTCTGGATCTCTTTCTTTTTATCATGCTGTGGGAATACGCCCGGCTGTTGACCACTCCAAGATTACTAATTAAATAGCTGAAGGCTTCTGAAGGGATTGGCTAGGGAGGGATTAATTGGAAATAAGCATCCTTCATAATTGAAATTTGTCTAGCACAAACTGTTATTCCAAATAGTATGTCTACAGAACTGTCAAGGTATAAAAATTATAATCAATGGGTCCTCGACCCTGCTGACTCTTGGTAGATTCTGAAATACCACTAGAGTATGTGTATCAATTACTTCTTTAAACCAATATTGCACCTTTAAGCTGCTGATTTTTTTTTCTTCTCCTTTTTATCAAATGCATACATTAATCTAACAATTCCAAAGGTTTTGATTGTAAAAATCTTTTTTGAGTTACTCGAAACTGTCTCATAGTTGAGAATCAAGGAACATTTCAAGTAAAGTAGATTAAGTTAGATTAACTGGTTACAGACTGAGGACTATGTCAGTACTAATCTGTAACTTTTTGACTTGGTTTTGAGCTAATATAAGTAAAGGTAAAGAATACGGTACTGGCCTTTACAGCCCTAACTTCTGAATACTTCTTATTAAAGTATCAAATAAAATCTGTTTTTATAGTGCCCCCTCCCCTCCCCCGAAAAAAAAACAAACAAATCCAATATACAAGCCTGGATGAGTATCAAATTTTATACGATGTCAGTTTATACTACGGAATTCATAATGCTAGAGCTAAACATTACTTATTCGGGTTAATTTACTATTCTCTCTCATCCTTTCGGGTTCAAATCTCTTTATTTGTTAATTTTTTTGGCCAGGATCTGTCTCTCAAATATTTTAAGCAGTAGCCATAAATTAGGTCCAGTTAACTGGGAAGTTCTTTCCCTATAGTCCAGTTGTGAGAAATAGGTTGAGCATTTGGAATAGCCGCTGCCACATGCCTGAGTCTAATGAACAAGCGATTTTCTTCGCCTTAGTGTTGATTACTTTCTTCTTTTTTGTCAAACAGTGAAAATGGAACTGTTTCTTCTAATGAATACGAGAATTATTTATTGAGCGGTGCTAAGGCAGCTTTAGCCACCTGGGGATCGATTTGTTTGTATTATATTTAAAAGCACCATGGTTTTAGGTCATTCACTGAGGCATCTGCTGCTTTTAGTGTAGCTTTTGTAGCTTTTACAGGCATCTGCTCATAGAACTTATATAGGCTTATACATGCATTGGCTTTCACAAGCATGTTAATGCTTTAACCATAGCTTTTGCAGCTTTTATTGGAAACTGCTTATATAGACTTTAGCTTTTACTGGCATATGCTGCTTTTACCTTAGCTTTCACAAGCTTTTGTTGGCATCTGCTCATACAGGCATTAGCTTTTACAGGCACATGCTGCTTTTAATGTAGCCTTTGCAGCTTTTATTGGCATCTGCTTATACAAAGATTAGCTTTTACAGGCATTTGCTTATACAACTTATGCTGGCTTATACAGGCATATAATACCTGTCCCGTAGCTTTTACATGCATCTGCTTATACAGCAGATATAGGCTTATACAGACAATTACCTTTTAAAGGGATATGAGGCTTTTAGCGTAGCTTTTACAGGCATCTGCTAATACACCTTATACAGGTGTATATAGGCATTACCTTTTACAGGCATATTCTGCTTTTACATAACTTTTATACACCTTGTTCTACAGGCATTTACTTTTCAGCTCAAACAGGCTTATACATGCCTTAGCTTTTACACGCATCTGTAACTTTTACCGTAGCTTTTCAAGTTTTTATCGTAGGACTGGGCATAGAGGTACGAACATTAAGTATTTTCAAAAATATAATAAAGCTATTTATCATGGTAGAGAACCCTTTATTTGTTCGTTGACGTTGAAGAAAAAAATATGGCTTTTATTCTGCTATGTGTCAAGTTTGAATGTCTCTAAAGAGAGTTTCTTTCTTTATTAGAAAACTTTGTGCCCTTACATTTTGTTTCTTTAGGCCCCAAATAATTATTCAGGAAAAAAAAAAACTAATTTTCTGCTAATTCTGGCCGTGTAAGTGAAATAAACACGTGAGATATAAGCTTCTCGTCCGATACTATTAGGTGTCTGAGCTTAACCAAGCTCAAGTCTGAATAACTTCATGGCCCGGAGTTAGCTAGGACATCAGCCCCCCCCCCCCCAAATAAAAACCACCGTCAATCAGCTTAGGAACTGTATATGATCGCTTTAAAGTTATTCGATAGTTATATCTCTTGGCACTATCCTAACCGCTCTAGATGTTCCTGCGTAACAGGGTAGCTTGAGAATATGATTTCATCAAGATTACATCTGTTTTGTGGAAGTTTCTAAACTTTTCCAAAGACTGTGCATTTTTCTGATATTGAAAACTTTGGTAAGTGACTATAAGCTTAAGGGTCAGAAATTGGCCAAATAGCAAAGATACTTTAAATGCATGACTATTTTCAAACCCCTTTGTTTTCCTCACTGCAGATGAGAACTGCTCTCTTCTTCTCCATCAGTGCCATAAACGAATGATTTACAAGATCTTTCGCAGTTTCCCTTTTAGAGTTTCGCTCTTGATTTACAGTTTATAAGTAGGCCTATTAACTTTTAGTTTTTGTTTATTTATTTCCCAATTGCTAGTTTAACTTATAAACATTTATTGTTAAGTCGTTTTTTGTACTAAACGAGCATTTTTTATGGTCTCTATTCTTTAATACTGCTTAACATTTCCAGTTTTTACTATTTTAGACGTAATCTTTTATTCTGTTATGGGTACTAACTTTCATATGCTTATTTTAGAGGTTCAAAACCATGAACGTCAAGAGTTTTTTTTTCTTATTTATTTCCTAAATGGAAAAGTAACTTTTAAACATATATTTCTTAGTCGTCTTTTATATTTAAAATTATTGTTCTTGCACTTATATTTCCTTGTATGCCCATATTTCTACGATTCTACATAATCTTTTATCGTATTATGACTTTTTTATAGTATTTCTCTTTTACTAGAGTAATCTTTCCAAAGCGGGTTTTATTGTAAAATGAATATTTTTAGTGGGAATCGCCAAATGTCTTGATACTACTCAAAACTCCAAGTCTTTTTCAGAGACAAAATGTTTCCTTTTTTTGTAAACAGAAATCCGCAATTTTTTGGCCTGGGGTCTTTGACATACTTAATTGGAGTATTTCTCTAATTTTTTCTTAAAATCTTGCAAATATATGTACACCATTAGCATTCCATGTGACGTTTTCAAATAATCTCATAATCAGAATAAAATTTCGAAACCCTGCAACGGATTGCTGCAGCTGAATTCGAACTCTGGGTTCCGTATTACCAAGTAGAGATCAATCCCACTTCGCCACTACAGGACCCATTTATTTTTATTTGTGTTCACTATTTTTTCTCTATCTGGATAAGATTTGGGTATTAGACAATCATAAAATTCTATGAAAAATTCTAATTGACTCGGCCTTAACTAATTTCGAATATATTGGGCTTCGATTGTGGCTCAGTCCAGTTCCGGACACTATCTCTATTGTGAACAGGTTTGGTTTCAGCTGATTCCCGGAATTAGTCCCTGCTAATTCCTGGTAATAGAAAAAATTCATTGTGAATGGGCCTTAAGACTAAATTTAGTAAATACTGTGTAATATTACATGTGTAATATTACACATTTAGAACCAACATGAAACGTTTGTTCATTTCTAGCATATACTCTTATAAAATTCCATTTTCTTGTAGAATTTCAGATTTTACTCCACTGTGCAGTAACCGTGAACAATCTGACACCGTTCATATTTTGATTGATGGATTGGACTATTAATCATTTATTCCTTTGCCTCTTTTCAAACCGTTTGTAGTGATGATTGGTTCGAAAAAGTGACTTTTATTAATAGAAACATGACTCCAAGATGGAAAATTTTACATATATATGAAAAAGCTATGCTTTACACGCTGATTCAAGATATGCTGAATTTTAGTAAACTTGAGGTTGACCATCTATAGCTATAAGATACTTGTATTATTTTGGGAAAAAAGTTCGGCTATCTTCTCAAATTCTGGATATCCTGAAAATTATATTGAAACAAAAAAAGTAAAAAAAAAATAGTATGTTGGGAATGAATGTAAAGAGTGAGGTTAAAGCTTAAAATGAATAGTAATTAGCTTAGCCAGTTTTATTCTAAGCTAAGCCAATAATTAGCTTAGCCAATCGAGGGTGATTCTAAGCTAATAGTAATTAGCCAGCCGCTCAACCTGTCACCCCATCAAACCCCTAAATATTACCATATTACTATATAATATTACTACTATAATATAATATTACTATATAATTGATAAATTAAACGAAAACTTACCAAGTTTGAAGTTTGATTGTAATTCTACTCCAAAGAAGGAGCGCCAGCGTAGCTGAGAGTTCAACTGAGATAGACCTTCGCAATCGCCTCGATTGACCAAAACAAACCCAGTATTTTAAAGTCATTATAATATGCGGTGGTTAAGCTCATGATGAAACGCTGAGAGTTCAACGGGAAGGGAAATTGGGAGGGCAGTTGAACTCTCAGCTACGCTGGCGCTCCTTCTTTGGAGTAGAATTACAATCAAACTTCAAACTTGGTAAGTTTTCGTTTAATTTATCAATTCTACTCCAAAAGGAGCGCCTTAGCTCCGCCTTCGAGTTCAACTGAGATTTTAAAGTTCAGCATGAGCTATACCAACACTAATGATGAATAATAGCCCTATTCATTAAAAGAGGCTGTTGTACAAAAATTCATTTATAGGAAGATATTTCAAATATAACAAATTACAGTGAATATATTCAAAAGACAGATAACTGCTGACCACTTTCAATTGGTTTATTATAAAACCTTGCAAACATTTTGGCATTTGTCCAGCCTACATATTTTATGATTTGATCTACATCAATTCCTCTTGCTTTAAGGTGGGACGTTGAGGCAGACCGTGTGCTATGAGCACCATAAACACTGATATCTATACCTGCAAGAAATAAAACTTCTTTTATCCATCTAGAAATAGATGACTTGGACGCAGCAGTATGAGGCTTACGATATGTAAGAAAAAGTGCGTCGTTTCTATTTGGATATGATGTCATTCTAATATACCTAGCTAGGTGCGTCGCCGGACACAGGGACGACTCTTGAAAAGGTCGAAATTTAACTACTGATTTGTGGTTGCCCGGTTTCGATGTTTTTAACAATACATTGATTTGAAAATCAAAACTTCCATCGTCATTATGTATCATATTACTAAGTGATAAACTGGCCAAAAACTGAACTCTTTCACAAGCTGATAAAATCAATAAAACTGCTAATTTTTGTGTTAGTGTCTTTAATTGAAGATTTTCGATATCCCAAGCTGGCAGTCTAAAGAGATCGAATACACATTTTACATCCCAAATACTTGAAATCTTGGGTAGACTAGGCCTTCTATTAAAGACACCTCTCATAAACTTCTTGGTGATGTGATTACTGCCTAACTGAAGGCTTGGTAGAATTGCCGATAAAGCACTCCTCGCAGTATTAATAGCACTGTATCCAACACCTGAGTGAAAAAGTTCCGTAAGAAATGTCAAAGTTTCCGGTAGAGTTGCCTCCAAGGCCTGGATTGTGTTTCTTCCACAAAACTCGATCCATTTTTCAATGTAAACTTTGTACTGGCGCTTAGTTGAATCCCGCCACCCATCCATGATAATATCGACTGTGGAGGGAGAATATCCTTGGTGGTGAAGCCCTTGCCGGAGACGACGCAAGCCGCTAGGTGTAACGTCTTGGACAATGGATGGTGCAAGGTCGGTTTCTGTGGGAGAGACAAAGTAAAATTATCATTTGGTAGAAATATTGGACTTCCTATTAAAAGCTTTAATAGTAAGGGATACCATACTTGTGTGGTCCAATTCGGAAAGATCAAAATACCAGTGGCCTGATCTGTTTCCACCTTCTGAAGGGTCCTCAGAAGTAAACTGAATGGGGGGAATGCATAAAAGAAATAATGCTTCCAATTCATTGCAAATGCATCTACGAAAAAACATTCTGGATCTGGTTTCCAAGAAACAAATGGTTTAATCTGAAAATTTAATCTAGTCGCAAACAAATCAATATCTATTGACTGACATACCAAAAAATTCAAAATAGTAAATATTTCAGAATCCAATTTCCATTCCTTTTCATTATCAAATTTTCGTGATGCCTTATCCGCAATATTAGCAACCCCAGGCACATGTTCTGCAGATATCCATCCTTTGCCCTGCAGTACTACCTGCCAGACCTTATTTGCGAAATAATTACAAAATTTAGATTTTGATCCTCCCATTTTATTTATATAAGCTACTGTGGTTATATTGTCAGAACGCAGCCGAACATGCATGCCTTTAATATCATGGGCAAAACATTTTAATCCCAGATAAACAGCCTTCGTTTCTAAGACATTGATATCAAATCTCTTCTCTTCTGAGGACCATTCACCTGTGGCCGTTTTCATGGAATATTCATCCACGAGTGCCCAACCTAGTTTCGACGCATCACTACACAAATATTTGTCAATTGATCTAGACTCAATTGCTTTAGAAGCATGATTGGCAATATCCAACCACCATTGTAGTTCCGAATTTACATCGGATGTTAAAATTATCCTTGCCGCAAAATTACCCTTCGCGTACCTTAATGCTTGAGTTTTCAACGATTCCGCTTTTCGGTAATATAAGGGCCCTAATTCTACTGCTGGAAATGTTGAAACAAGAACGCCAAGAGTTTCAGCCAATTCTTGAATCGTAGTCAATTTTTGACTAAGGATTTTTGAAACCAAATGTATAACTTTTTTAATTTTTCTTTCCGGTAGGAAAATACGCATTGATCGCGAATCTAACAAAAAGCCCAGAAATTCTATTTGTTGGCTTGGAATGAGAACTGACTTTCCCGGGTGGATCACAAACCCCAGTTCTGACAGTAATTTCGCTGTTTCATAGACATTATTTTGACACTCTAAATATGACCTTCCCAGAAGGAGAGAGTCGTCTAAATACATAACTGACAAATACCCTTTTCTTCTAAGAAGAGAGATAACAGGTTTCATAAGTTTCGTAAGAACCCTCGGGGCCGGTGATAAGCCATTTGGCATTGAAGTAAACGAATAACAAAGGTCAACTTCAAAACAAAGCCACATTTGATCTTCAAAATCAACAGGGCATGAATAATAAAAATCGACTAGGTCAATAGAAGCCATATAACAATTTTTTGTCATCAAAAGAACCGCAGAATGAACACTTTCCATTTTAAAATGGTAATATTTAAGGTTTTCATTTAAATTTTTAAGGTTAAGAATAAACCGGGTAGACCCATCTTTCTTTGGGACTGTAAAAACGGGAGAAATACAACGTATTTCCTTTATTCTGAAGTCGGGTACTTTAACAATAACACCCTTATGCAATAAAATATCAACTTCCTTTCTTATAGCCTCTATTTCTTCAAACGTAAAACTTTTGTTTTTTGTTTTCAAAGCTTTTAGTGGTGTTTTCTCAAATTCAATCTTATAGCCTGAGGCCACAATATTCAAAATATTCAAATCACTGGTTATTGCTGCCATTTTGAGATGTACTTACTAATTCTCCCAGCTTTAAAGTTATCAGCCAAATATTGTGACTGCCTATTGAAATTAACAACAAAATCATAAAAATCAAGGTCGGGGTATGATAAATAGTACATACCAGCTATTTGCGATCCCTTTTCTGGAAATTCTGAAATTTCTGGAATTTGGACCTCTCTTGACGGTCCTGGCCCTGCTTTCTGCGATAATTTGGACGGGGGGCCTCGTTCTGCCATCGGCGATAACGGTAGGCCCCCCCTTCCACGTTTTTTGGTTTTCCAAAGGATTTTTTCAAATCCGCCACGGATTTAGCTTTAGACGTTGTTTTGGCAATATCTTTGCCAAAAAGATACTCCGTGACTTTGACTTCAGGGGCACATAAAGCTGATGCTACAGTGGGATCTGGGCTCAATTCAAATTTCATCGCATGACGTCTTTTTAAACTTAGATCGTAATTTGTGAGGCCAAGCATGTGAACTGCATCTGTAAGGTTTTTGACAACTTTTTCTTTAATATGCTCATTTTCTATCTCAAGAATCGCATTTGCTGCCTCTAAAACACAAAATGTTGAGTGAGCAATTGTCCGCTGCACTTGAAGGGCCTTAGCATCCCTCTGTTTAGCCTGTGATGAGAGAATAGCCCAAATTTCACTATTCACCTTTGGAGGAACAATTTTTTCGGTATTCGCAGGCCTAGGGTGGTGCTCAAATAACTCTTTTAGCTTCACTATTTCCAAAGGCTCAGAAAAAGCTCTATTTGCAACTTTGGCAAGTTTCTTATGAATCTTGGGACCCTCTTTGGTACCAGAACGTTCTTCAGAAATCTTTTTGAATAGAGCGTCATTTGACGTATTTTCTTTTAATCTTTTACCTTTGTGTTTTTCCGGAGAAGCCTTCCTCTTTGTGTCATGAATTTTTGTGGGGCTCCGAGAGCAAGATTTTTCGTTCCTAGAACTAATTTCAGGGCTCCGAGAGCCATACCGAGCACGAGTTTGAAACTCTGGGCTCCGAGAGCCATTTGTTTGATCGCTATCACTCTCACTTGAGAGTATTCTGCGACGCGAATGAGCTTTATATTGCCTGCCACGCCTCTCACGATCATAATCTTCCTCGACTAAATTGTCCAACAATCCAATCACTAACTCACTATCACTCATTATTTAATTTGGTCTGAATCAAAGCGAATGCTAACGTCAACTGGGTTTGTTTTGGTCAATCGAGGCGATTGCGAAGGTCTATCTCAGTTGAACTCGAAGGCGGAGCTAAGGCGCTCCTTTTGGAGTAGAATGTTAGTCAAACCATATTAATATTACTAAATAAAGTTTGACTTGTTTATCTTCTTGCTTCAAGGATTGATATTCAAACATTATCTCAGTGCGACAGAAAGTTTATTCTTTCATTACAATGCTTTTAGAATGAAACCTCCCTTTTATATTTTGTTCACAACTGCACAAATTAGATTCCCAAAATGAATTTTGCACTGAATTGCTAAAATGCTCCCATCTTTGCGAAGTGTCATCGCACGTACTGTGAACTTTAATATGCTATCAAGGTTTAATCTATTAAACTTCTCACAGAGAGATTTCACCACATTGCGTAATTATAGATCTAATTTTGAGAAGTATAGAAAATTTTGTTATTCACAAGCAAATCTGTATTCGGGGGGGGGGCCTTGGAAGTTTTAACCCCTACCCCACCCCCCAATTGTTTGTCCGATTCGTAAAAACATAATAAAAATGTATATAAACAAATTTGTGATATTTTTTAAAGTTGCCCCTCCCCCTCGCCTCCGAACAAAAATCCTAAATACGGCCCTGTTCACAAGCAGACTAACCGTAAGCGAGAAAGCCATGTCATACTAAATGCAAATTTGCGTATGCGAAATTCGTATGATTCGCATGCAAAGTTGCATCAGGTTTAGTGGTACATCAGCATTAGTTGTATTTACATTAAACAAAAAAAAAAATCTTGGAAGTCAAATCTTTTGAAGGGAAGTTGGCAAATAAAATACTTCTAATTACCAGCTGGCTGTCATTACCGTCCTTTTTATGGTTCATATTGTTTTTGTAGATCTTTGCAATTTCTAAATTTAATCCTTCTCTTTCATTGGATGTATTTTTTACAACTTTTCTTTACTTGAGCAATCTTTTCTAAGCCATGTTTCTTTCCAATGTAGATATTGTTGGTGGGGATCATCCAATGTCTAGACGTAAATCTTTCAAGAAATCCCTTAGAGAATCGTTCAGGCGACTCAGGAAAGGAAGATCTCAAATGAATACCGAAAGGAAAGGGATAGCGGATAAAGGGTAAGCAAAGGTCCCTTTGATCACTAATATGCTGCTTGGTTTCAGAGTTAATGATAAACAGAGCCAGAGTTGTCAAAGCCGTTTTTTTTATATCTTTCGAGTGACTATGGAAAATGAATCTCATTGTTGGATTCGTATAGTTTTGATGAAAAATTTCTTTGTCAAATGAAAATATTTTTTGACTTCAGATACCCTTCTAAGAGCTGAGAAAAATCTGATAATTTTGGTGTTGATTGGTATTTCACCTATAAATGTCTTTTTCTTCTGTTTTCTTAGTGGTTGTTCCAAAAATGTTGTTTAAAATCTAAAAAGTGCTTTTGTTGACCTCAGAAAATCAACAACTGTGGTAAGTAGAAATTTCCGAAAAAAAAGAAAACCAGATAAAGAGTTAGAAAAAAACTTCAATTTTAGATTCTCTTTTGTCTGGTGAAGCTTGGTTATGATTCAAGACTTTAAATAGTATCTAGCGAAAACGACTAAGTGACGGCGCTACCGGTAGCACAGCTAGTTTGAACTGGCGGGTAGTATATCTGCTTGGAGTGGAAATGACATTAGCGAAATCTTCCTAGAAACAAGGTATTTTATTTGATTGGGTTTTTAAATAGAACGTGAATTCTAAATTTTTGATACTGCATTTTATCAATAATTATAGATTCAAACACTAAGCTGTCCCAAAAATATGGTTCAATCCCACTTTTTAGGGGTATAATGAAAGAAAGGTTAAGATGACCAGGCCATCGTTTTACTGATGATTTATCAAAGACCGGCAAAAATTGTGATTTTAGGCCATCCATCTGGGGCCAAAAAAAAACGGGTCGTGTCCAAATGGGCTCGAAAGAGATCACAAGAAAGGATTTAAATGAAGCTGGGACTTTAAAGGAGGAGGTAAAGAGTAAAGTGTTGATCAGATTGGGGGTGGACAAAAGTTTTCACAGCTGTCTTGGGCTCATGCAACTTGGTCCTGTAATGAGGTGTTAGTAATGGTAGCAGTAGCTTAAGTATGCTATTAAAAATAAAGCTACTTGCCAGTGGTACAAAATTGACTCCTACTTAGACATGCTGTCAGTTTGAGTAGAATATACCGTGGATTTGATATTCTGTTGAGTTGATATACTGTCAGTTTGAGAAGAGTATAATCTTGAGTAGATATACTGGCAGTTTGCGTAGAATATACTGTCGAGTAGATATACTGTCAGTCTGAGTAGAATATACTATCGAGTAGATATACTGTTGAGTAGATATACTGTTGAGTAGATATACTGCTGAGTAGATATACAGTCAGTTTGAGAAGAATGT
This sequence comes from Artemia sp. Kazakhstan ARC1039, assembly GCA_029168905.1. NCBI lineage: Eukaryota > Metazoa > Arthropoda > Branchiopoda > Anostraca > Artemiidae > Artemia > Artemia sp. Kazakhstan ARC1039. The sequence goes on along the minus strand of JAQQPU010000478.1, from coordinate 61,054 downwards.
ACTGCCGATTAGATTATACTGTTCAGTAGATATGCTGTCAGTTTGAGTAGAATATATGGTCGAGTAGATATACTGTCAGTTTGAATAGAATATACTATCGAGTAGATATACTGTTGAGTGGATATACTGTTAAGTAAATATACTGTCAGTTTTAGTAGAATAGAGGGTGAGGGCCCCTTCGAACTGAAAGTGAAACGTTTAATGTATCCTTTAAGTAGGTTTCTTACCTCGGTAAAATGGTGAGGTCACTGGTTCGGAGAAGAAGAAGCGTTGGCAGTCGGCTCATGCAGCTTGGTGCTGTTGTGAGTTATTAGTAGTGCTAGTTACTTGCCTTTGGTATAAAATTTGCTCCTTCTTAGATATACTGTCAGTGGGAGTCATTTTAATTAGAGCTTGGGTATAGCTATAAGGAGGAGCTATAGGAGGAATACTGAAATCTATCCTTTTGATGTATTTCAGCTGTCCTCCGACAAAACCTAGTATCTACATCTGAGTAAGTTCCGAGAAAAACGTTGTTTTGCTCTATTCTTATTTACCGTCTTTATTTAAACATTGAAGTGATAATGCTCATTGAATGGTGCTGCTGATTGTTTTCACTGATAAAGTGTAATTTGTCAGATACTATATTTTGGCGTAAATGTCGATTTCTAGTATGCACATACTAGGTATGACACGAAAACAATGGTGAGCTCCTCTGTAGATACTTGGTAATATCAACGAAACTAAGCATCGGAGAATAATTTCGTTTGCACCATTGGATTCCTCATGGTCTAATTAGGCGGGATCCACTCTTAACTAAAATTCAAATTTTTTGTAGGTACTAGGTTTTGTTAGAGGACAGCCGAGTTGAAGACATACAAAGGAGTTTTGGATTTTGCACAGAATATTTATTATAGCCTATTGAATATAGTTAATATTAACTAAAACTGCCGTTAAACTTACGATATCTAATGGAAAAGAAAAATGATTCAGACGAAACGAAAAGAACTAGAAAGATATTAACTTACCCATGTATTTGCTTTTTTGAAGTTGCTGATAAATTTTTGTTATGAGGAAAGTGTTGAATGATTTGTCCCCAACCATGCATTGCATTCCCGACCGAAGACAGAGAATCAGGACCTGCGATATGCAGACCATTGGTCGGCATGTGAAAAAGTTTTTTTTAGTAGTTGGACCAATCTACTTTTTTTATTTTTCTCAGGGTCGGGATGAAGTGGCCGGAAATAATGTATATAAAGCATGACCAAGTTTACTTTGTAGCCTGTGTTTTTCTTACTATTTCAAAAGGCTACTGGATAAACAAACCCATTTCGGTTAAATTTAATAAAAAAAATCGACGTTTAACGAAAAGGGAAGCAGTAAGCTGAATTGCTGCTTTTTACTTGACTTCTCAATTTGAAGGTAATTTTGCTGGCCGGAAAGAAATGAGTTTTCAAAATCATGTTCCTAGATCATGTCCTCATTGACTCGAAATCCGGAATTGTAACGCTGGAATTTGATTCAGCGGACTAATCTTCTGCTTGGCTTCAGGAAGTTATAATAGGCAGAACATGTGTAGCAGAAGGAACATTTCTATTTGACAATAAACGAAAAAGTAAAGAAAAAAAATATTAAAATTTAGATACTAAAGGAGAGTGATTCTCAGCTAATGGAAAAAAGAGAATATAGCTAAGAAACCAATGGAGGGTGTATAAGCAGTCTTCTCTCAGAAAGTATTTCCGATAAATTTCCGAGAAACTTTCCGAGTAACGATGAGGAGATGTTTTAGAATTGCTTGTGCAACGTCGCTCCTAAGCTGATGTTCTTGAAAAAAAAGAGAATAGATTCAATATAACCCCTTTGTGTAAGATAGAAGTGGAATACATTTGTAAATGAGCTTAAGCTAGACTGGGTGATTGAAAATTGGTGTTGCAAGAAATAATTAACTGTCGATTGGTAATTAGGATGCGGTCCTGCAATGAAAAAGTAGTATTTCTTTTGTAAGCGCAGATATTAGCTTTAGTAATACGTATAAATTACAGTTCAATAGAGGAAAGCACAAAAACAATCTCTGGAAATTTCAGTCACGGTGCCGACTTCAACAGATAAATCAGTTTATCTGCTGAAGACGGCCACTGTATGTGATCGAAATATCCAGAGATTTTTTTTTTGTGTTTCGCTGTCAAATAAAAGGCTTTCATCTATTGAAGCGTTATTTATACGGCATAGAAAGGGAGTGTGGTCTTCGCAAATACCTAAGCTTTAGCAAATATTTCGAGTCCTCTTCAAATTTGTATTTTTGTGATTTCCCTCAATGATACCAAATGGTTAATATTGATGCTCGTCATCTAGAAGGGGGGGGTAAGGGGGATCCAGATTCATTACGGATCCGGAGAGTTTTATATAAATATCCACTTTTTAAATACGTGTCTTGTCTATTTTATATATGTCTTGTTTTATATAAATATCCACTTTTTTAATATTCGAACCTTGTCTATTGAACCTTAACTTGAAACAATTTTACTATTTGCAAAACCAATTCGCTTAATCTGTACATGCGCGATAAGCAATCCACGGGCTGTTTTTAGAGTTGAACCAATAGGAAGACCAAGGTATGTAATGAACTGGACTGGCTTAACGTTAGCATTTCCAAGAGCAATCGAATTAATGGAATTCGAAAGTTTTGACCAATTTTGCAGCTATCAACAATTTCTAGAATCTAGACTGTATACGTTGGTGTGACATGTGATCAGCATTTTATCATAGATCAGCATGGCTTATAGTCCTGTCCGTAGACTACCTCGAATAAATCCCATGACTTTTCATTCCGTTTTGAAAGAAGTTGACCCTGTAATTTATTTATAATTTATTTTTTTTCTTTACTTAATTTAATTTATAATTTATTTTGTTTCTTTATTTAATTTATTTAATTTGATTTATAATTTATTTTGTTTCTTTATTTAATTTATTTTATTTTATTTATAATTTATTTTGTTTCTTTATTTAATTTAATTTATAATTCATTTTGTTTCGCTCTTCGGGACTCCGTATAATAGCTACTAGAGATTTTATTTAGGTTTGACATAATCCTGTTTGTCTTTTTTATGTCTTTCTGGAAATCGTAAAAAACATTTTTCAAAGCTGTGAAAAGAAGTGCCAAGAAGTAATGTTTCCTGAACGTTCGACAATTTCTTATCTTGAACATCTGAAACTATTCTGATTTGAGTAGCCATATTTTAAATTTGGAGAAATGGTGTTTGTATATTCTGGCTTGTGGAGAAATCGGGTGACCTATGTGTAATAGTAGACTGTCAGCTCAAATTGTATCCTTTATGCTCGTGCTACATTATAGTCACACTTGTGGATAAAATCAAAATTACGTGCGACTACTATGCCAGTTACGTTCGCCGTTCGTAATTTCTGGGGTTGAACATTATTCAACTTTCAAACATAAATTTCTTGATTGACCAATCAGAGTCAAGGTTTAAAGCATAATTTTTAAAACTAGAAAAGATGAAAACTTAGAACAGTGGTTTTTCTATCTGGGAGAAGAATCTGACAAGAGTTAAGAAGACTTAGCAGAGAACAGTTGGACACAAATTACTGTTGGTGCAAACTCTTTAAACTAATTTCTTGCAATTTTAATTTTTACTTTTTAAATACAAGTGTGACACTAAAATCAAGAAAATCGCCTTGCCATTCATGATATTCGGCTTTCTTTATCGATAGATGTGACTATGATGTGGCACTGGCATTAGTCAAAACACGAACAAATAAAACAAAAATTTAAATCTGCATGCCCAAATTTGCCAGGATTGCTTAGATCAACACGGTTACAGACGATAAAATTCCGAGAATTGGTCTCACGCTGGGAAACAGGGGAATAGCCTCAAGGGTTTCCTAGAAAATTTGAAAGATAGTTGCCTAATTTTCGTTTTTGAAAGGTTTCATACCCCCGCCAAATAAATTTTCGCTCTATATGAAAATGACAGGATTCAAATATTGTTTTTTATCCTTTACGCTCTGACTTTTACTATTTCCAATAGAAAATAATTGCTACCCAATTGGAACCAATTTCCCTACCGAAATGCTTGTTAAATACATTGAAACAGGAGGCTTCCCAATCGTACCGAATAATACGGAAAACGCAATTAGATTAGTTGATAAAACCCTTGCTTCGTTTTGCATTACAATCTTTTATTTCGAGGATTTTCCATGATTCCGTCTTTTGAGCCAATCTTACTCCGTCCCGATGAATTGTGACGGTAAAATCCTTCTTATACCATTTTCTTTCTCTTTTTTTATGTCGTTGATTTCAGTCTATTGCAAGAAAGCGGTAGAGGGTCTGACCTCTGATGTTTATATTATTACATTGATGTTTAGTATTACAGTTGCTGCATATATTTCTTGTCGAGAACCAAAAAGGCTATTCTTGGTTTTCCTTCAGCCAGCGCCTACAGCGCTGAAATGGAATCTTGCAGTCTATGTCAAAGAGAACTACATGAAGTTGCTCTGCCAATCTTTTGTTTCTTCGAGCAATGTTTCTGCTTTCGACTGTAAAGCCCTGTTTAAGCTGGCAGCTAGCAGGCAAATTGACTTCTTAAAATGAAAACTCTAATTGACTCCTTAAAAGTTTTTTTGCGCTGTAAGCTTGGTTTCGAACGTAAAAACGGCTTCACCACGAAGGATTTGAAAATGGTTTATATTTACTGAAATCTTAAAATTTCCATTTTCCCATATTTCCCTATATTTTAGTGCAATTTGTATGTTTTTTCTTGTTCGTTCTTTTCTCTCTCCTGAAAACATTGTGAGTTTTTTGCCTGTATATTTATGAAACTTTCCTTCATGGTTGTCTTTAAATTAAATTAAATATAAAAAAAACATTTTTTTTAACTGAAAGTAAGGAGCAATATTAAAACTTATAACGAACAGAAATTATTCCGTATTTGAAAAGGGCTGTCCTCTCCTCAACGCCTCATTCTTTACACTGAAGTTTTTTATAGTTTTAAAAAAATGAGTTGTGAGAAAGAGTCAAACTTTAGCGTAAAGAGCGAGGCGTTGAGGAGGGGACAGCCCCTTTCATATACGGAATAATTTCTGTTAGTTTTAAGTTTTAATGTTGCTCCTTACTTTCAGTTAAAAAAACTTTTTTTTAAAATTTAATTTCTGAACGTTTTTAAATTTGGCTCATCGTACATGAATAATTAAAACGAAATTTGCATATTAATTTATTTTTTTTTGGCTAAATGGCTTTCTCGAAAGTTGTTTAATTTTATTTACGACCGTTTTTATTTGTAATAAATATACGTAACTTACGAATTAACTTACGTAACGAAATTCTATATTCGTATATTTTATTACGTATGTTAGGGGGGTTCACCCCCCTAGGCAATACCTCGCTCTTTACGCTATAGTTCAAATTTTTTTCCAATTCTTTAAGAATGACCCCTTAATCACAAAGGCCGTTAATTAGAATAAATAGCTCTTATGAGAGTATTAAAAAAACCTTAGCGTAAAGAGCGAGGCTTTGACTAGGGGGCGAACTCAATCATACACGTAATATATTCTGTTGTTTTAAGTTTTGATGTTGAAAAGTTTTCAGTTGAAAACTTGTTTTTTTTATTTAATTTCTGATGTTTTTTTTAAAATAATGCTGTGAAATCTGGCGCCCCCTTCATAGCAATGTCCCTTCCCCCATGAAAACTTCCTCCCTGGAAAGATCCTTTCACCTAATCCCCGATCCACCCCCAGAAAAAATCCAGAAAAATCCCCCCTGAAAATGTCGGTATACTTCCAAATAACCAATACTATATGTAAACATTGGGCAAGGTTCATAACTTGCAGCCCATCCCCGGGGACTGTGGGGGATTAAGTCATCCTCAAAGACATATTTATTATATTTTTCGACCATGCTGAACAAAATGGCTTCCTCAAAACTTTGATCGGGTGACGTTGCGAAATAAATGAGCGTGGGAGGTGGCCTAGTTGCTCTCCATTTTTTGTCACTTAAAAAGGAGACTAGACTTTTAATTTCCGTTTGAGTAAGCTCCCTGCGATATTTTAGGACTACTGGGTCGATACGATCACCCCTGGAAAAAAAACACGCATCCGTGATCTTTCTTCTGGCAAAAAATACATAATTCCACACTTTTGCAGATATGAGCTTGAAACCTCTATTGTAGGGTTCTCTGATACGCTGAATCTGATGGTGTGATTCTCATTAAGGTTCTATGACTTAAGGGATGTTTCCCCCTTTTTTCGAAAATAAGGTAAATTTTCTCAGGCGCTTAACTTTTGAATGGTAAGACTAAACTCGATGAAACTTTTATGATTGAAATCAGCAGAAAAATTTGATTCTTTTATATGTATCTATTGGTATCAAATTTCCTTTTTTAGAGTTTCGGTTACTATTGAGCCGGGTGGGTCGCTCCTTACCACGAACTGTTGGATCTGTATAAATCAGTAGTATATTTCATATATTATACCCATACCTCAGATTATTGGAACCTGGTATATGTGTGTATCCTTGAGGTTGTTCTGTGGTGTGATAAGATAACGGTAAAATCAGCAATAAACTATAGAATACGACATAAGCAGTGGCTCTAATCCTCGAAAATGCTACGGAAAAGGGGGGAAATTGTATTTTTCATTTGGTTTCTTTTAATATTTTCCAATGAAAATACCAACAATTGTATTTTCGTGATTTACAGGGGCAAAAATCCCTGGCGCCATTGGACCTCAGACCCGAGAAAGTGAAAGTGTTTGAATTAGCGAAATTAAACCATTGTCTTATATAACATATACAAAAATATGGGCTTTGAAATATAACACAGGGAGTTTTCGCTTCAACATTTTTATGTATATGCTACTAAAGAAAGTATTTTATATTGCTGTTCTACATATGCATCTATTGGAGTGGATGGGGTTTAGGGAAAGAGTTGATGAATCTAAAAATTAAACGAAGGATTGCATAGATAAACGGGTATAATATTTTAGATATGACAGTGTAAAAGACAGAAAAAACAAGCTCAATTTTAATAATAAGAATGGTTCGAATATTTTGACTTTACGTCAGGAAGTCTTTATCAACGGAAAAAAAGCTAAACTAAATAAAAAAAAACATAAATAAAACGCCAAAAAAAAAACAGATGAAAAACAAAAAACTCATAATATGAACTGTCCTTTATTTCAAATGGCATACAAATCAAACAAAATGAGGATAAATATGCAGCAGAGACACGGGCATTTTTCGATTTGTTTGTGAAATATATTAATAATATCCAATATGAAGTGTTCTTCATTTCAAATAGCAAACAACAAAATAAGGATAACTATACAACAGATAGACTGTTCTTTTTTGATTTGTTTAAAATTAAAAAAGGAATCCGTTTTCTTAGATATTAGGTCCTTGTCTTAAATCATGTATAGAATAAAGTGCTCTTTACCGCTACCCATATTACTTTAAACTATCGTTTTTTCTTACTTGTCCAAGACATGTGTATCACAATTCTGACTTTTTAAAAATTATTATTAAAAAGTCAGAATAAATCATATTATTCGAAACTTACTCATAATTTGATACCCTTCTATATAGGAACAAAAAGCCTTTTTTTTTCAGTGTGTTGCGAATTAATTATCTTGTAAATATATTGCTGTACATAAAAATAGCGATATAAAGACTCTTTAGGGAGTGATAAATCAGAAAGTAACGGCCCTTTGTGTAGCATCCTTATTAGAAGTCTTCCTAAGTCTCGCTGATCAGCAAATCTGCCAATAAATCTTCTTTAGAAGCAAGGAGAAAGCCATCTCCGGATATTTGTCTTTTTGTCAAGTCAGCTGTCTTACACAATTCTAGTGTTTTTTTCTTTTTTCTTTTTTGCTCTGATCGACTTGCTCCTTTTTTATTTCTTTTTTTCTTTAGTTAATTGGTTCTAGACAGTGGAAGAGTGCGTAAACATAAAAATAAAATAAAACAGACAATACATGATTGAAATCATTTTGTTCCGTCATTTTTTACGACGAAAGATTTGTTTCTGGTAGACTAACCCCCTAGACTTTATTCTTTTTTTTCTCAGAATTTCGTTACTCTCTCTGGATTTTATCTTTTCTCAGGTACGGATGATGAAATCAGATGTATGTAAATATATGTTAAGACAGCAGGGATGGATCCAGGGGGGGGGGGGGGCACAGGCTACCTCAAGATTTTTCTCACGCCCTCATTTGACTGTTTTCTGTTTTTATTACCCCTTTTTTAAATAAACTTGTCAATTTGGTCAATTATTGGTACCTTCGTCACATTACCCCCCCCCCCCCCCATGATTTTGTACAGGTTAATATAAACATCACTAAGATTTTGCATTTAAAGTCAATCTGATATATATTCTTGTGTTCCTGTTTCCTGGTTACCTCCTCCTGAGATTAAAAGCCTTTTTAGTAAATGTTCCTGGTAGAGGACCATCTAAGAGCAGGAGTATCACTGAAATGAGAGTGGTAGGGAAATCTTCTCCCCTAGGTTGTGTAACCCACTTCCCCCAATTTTGAAAAATAGCCCCTTTTAGTGTTTCCAATGAAAATGTCTTTTTGGTATTTTCATCGAAAAAATAGAGGGAAAAAAAATTCCCCCCTCTGGATTTTTAAAAATTCATTTTTCCCCTCCCCCTCTCCCTATGTTCTTTGCGAATTGACGCCGCTGGCTGGAAATCATTTTGATAAACTACAATATATTCAGTTTAGAATAGTTGTTATCTTGAATTTTAAATTTGTTTAGAAATTTCAAAATGACACCCAAAGATACGACCAGGGATTGTGTCAATAGTATGGCCTTACATCCCAATTTAAAAGTTTCATACTAAATGACAAATATTAAGTGTTATTACCCACTAGGTGTTTGTAAAAAAAAAAAAAAAAGATTTTTGGCCTCCTGGACACAGCAACAAATAATTAGGCTTTAAAAGCTTTGTTTTTTTAACTTAGGGAATGTCTTAGGGGATGTGTATGTGTTAAGATATACCGCTTAAAAAAAAACCAAGAAAGGGATTCTGTTTGTGACGTCTCTGTTGTTGCAATATGTCTTGAAATATTTGAGAAAAAGTAAATTTTTCCTATGTTCTGTTCAAAATGTTACGGGCCCTCCTAGCCCCTTTCCTCTACACCCTTATTGATTTTTCAAGATTTAGTCTTGAGCTGGATATTTTTTTCAAAAATAAATTCTAGGTATAATAGTAATGAAAATTATAATTATAGATCATCGTCTGTTTTAATAATTTATAACACGAAAGATTTTTCCATTTCCCGCTCATTCTTTATGCGGTACTTTCGCATTATCAGGGCCTCTCTAAAAAGTCAAGTTTGGTTAATGCTAATGAAATAAAATAGGATGACTATATAATAGTTTAGAAACACATTTAGGCTATATATTTGCACATTAGGGGGAGTGGGGGGCAAAGCATAGCATATATTAAATACGTAACCTAACCTAACCTAGGTACCTTCCCACCCCCCCCCCCCAAAAAAAAACACCAAAGAATAACACTTTAAATATCTTAAAACCACGCTATACAATGTATTTCTCTACTGCGGTGTATTAAATCATCTTGTAAGAACGGGTTTTTCATTATGTCTTTCCCGTTTGACTGTAGCATCTCTTGTTAGACTTCTTTAGAGGGGTCCTGATAATGCGAAAATACCCTTTATGCTTTAAAATTACTTTCGTTTTTTTCGATTTTGAATAACCTTAAAAACATGCTTACGAAGTTCTTTAATAGGATACTAAAGGCCAAACCAGAAAACGGAAGTATAGCATCAAATGTAGGAAAGGGAAAATCCAATATATGTTAATTTTTCTCATCGGAAGGAGTTAAGAGCTCTTTCATAAAGATTTATATCGACAACTAAGTACTTGCTTATGAAATCACTATCTCGTAATCTTAAGAGGCTGCTAAGTAGAAATATTTGCTAAATTGGAAATTATTATGTACCCAGGAAATTATTTGCCTAGTAGTTTCCTTTTCCTGGCTTTAAATAAGTTGGGGAATTTTATCTGTGGATAGTATTGTAACATTAGGAAAACGCAAAAACTCGTTGCTACATTTTATTTCAGAAAATCCACTTATTCTTGTATTTTCTAAGCTCAGGTCAGTAAAATACTAAATATCTGTCTTGTGCCTGGTTTAAGTCTCCACTAAATGGGTACCTGGATAAATCTGGGGTAGGTAAGGGTGTGCGAAAGCACAGGATGGCCTGCCCCCAACTTCCTGGCTGAGGGACCTTCGAAACGGAGATCAGTACCGCCGGTTTGGACTTTAAGGGTTTAGTGCCGTATCCTTTCCTACCTATTATAATGAATTTAGTGATAATAAGCCCTCAGGCGGGAAAACTAGATTTTTGTAAAGATTTTATTTTGTCCTTGTCCAACCTTTGTCCAGCCTCTTGGTAAAATTGCCAAAATCCTTAGGAAGAAATACTGAAAGTAAAAATTCTTTAAAAATGGAATACAGGGTTAGAAAAACATTTCTCCAGAAACATTTTCGAGCTTCTTTTTACAATAGATTTTCTTATCCGAAAGTATTAAGCCCTGGAATTGTACCGAGTGTAACATAACATCTAAACCAATTTCTTGCTTTAGAGCTTTAGAGATTAATTTGAATATTACAGAGAAAACTGAAGAAATTCACACCATCTTGTTTTTTGTAATTACTAAATTTGTGGTAAATCTATGTTACTAGGGTATTTGTAAGATTAAATGTTGATTAAGTTGAAACAGACTTTGGATCAAAGGTTAACCAGTTTGTAATGCAAAATTACAAAACAGATGTAGGTTTAAAGCTTTTAGTATTTAAGCTAGATTCACTGAAAATTTAGTTTCCCTGTTCCATATTAGTTAAATCGCAAATGTGGCCAGTGGATGAAAATCCGCCCGAGGATTTTTTCTCGGTTTGAGAATCATTTTTTAGCACGGTGGCGTTATTCGAAACTTTAGAATCATGCAGATTTTTGCTCATACCGCCATCTACATAGTTTAACAGGGTTCTGGTTTCCGTTTTGCAGGAATCAACGTTTTTTTTGACGATCTATTAAATGCTAAAAGTTATCCTTGAAAATTCAAAAATGTAATATATATGTGCCAACAAAATATAGGTTCCCTGAAAAGCAGTATAAAAATTTAGTTCGTGGACAATCTTACCTGCGTTTCCTTAACGGAAATTTCCTTCCCGCTTGTATTTACGCTGGTGTAGGTAATTCGATCCCCTCTCCTTTCCAAAAACAAGCACAAAGTGTTACATATAATTGTTTCCATATAAATCGTCTTTTCTGTGTTTGTGCTACTGAGAATTAATCGGTATTTGAGTTTCTCATCTTGACAAAGCAGTGATAAACTTGATCCGCTAACGTGCTTAAAATCCCCTCTGGGAGAAATTTGCCAATGAACACAAATCTTCCTTTGTGTTTTATAAATTTAGCATAGAAAAACAGTGTTTCAAACATCATGTCGTTGGTTGAAAAAAAGGGGCTAGCTTAGTCTTATTTGCTTTTCTTATTTCTCTTTGAGGTTACTTTCAATACTTCTTGGATTAATTTATTATCTCCTTGAAAAGTTCCGTTGTAATGTCCTCGGTAATTTAAAATCCATATAGTAATTGACTACAATAAGATTACATATTATGTCATACTTCACTATTAAGTATAAAAGTTGTGTCTCAAGATATCCCTATTTTGGTGACGGACATCCTAATCAACCCTACCACTATACCCACCTAAACATTCATGTTATGTCTGGGTGCACGCGACCAATTAAACACTGACACTTAATTTTTTTCGGCAAGGAAGAGCTGGTGGAACTCATGTGGTGGAATTGTAGAAAAATCGCAAAGGTTACGATATTCCAGTCAATATGGGTCCCAGGATCTTTCTGTTTGGTTGAAGGTCATTCGAGCCCTCTGCGTTGCTAATGTAGAAACACCGTGATGCAGAGGTGGTTTTAGGGGGAGGGAAGAGCAGAGCACTTGCCCCTGGCGTGAATGTTTTAGGGACGCAAAATTTCAAAGAAGTAATCTAATGGTCATAATCATTTTGTAATTTTTGAAATTTTATTTTTATTAAAATAAAATAGAGGGGACAGTTGTAGTAAGTATGAGGAAATTGAATCGGGAATTTTCGTTCCTCCCATATCTTCATCACTTTTTATATAAAAAATTCATTCAATTCAATTCAAAAAATCAATTCATTCTATTCACTTTTATATAAAAGTGAATAGAATGAATTGATTATTGGAATTAACTGTGTAATATAGACATGAAAAGGTCTTAGCAAACGTGAGAGTTGCGTATTAAATATTATTAGCATTTGCAGTGTCGGTAACCGTAATGAGCGATCGTTTACTAAACTTAAATTAATATTAGCACACTTCAGATTGTCTATGGGACAAGAGTGACAAAATGATTTGTCGTTAATGAGCGCAGAACGTGAAGAATTAGAAGCAATCAGTTGGGACGCGATAATTAATAATTTTGCTGGGGCGAAAGTTAGAAATGTCAGATTTAAGTAAATGGAAATTTTTGTTAAATAATTGGAATAATATATGGAAAACTTATTTCTAGGAGACAGGGGGCGGGGTGCTAATCAAGATTTTTCCTGAGTGCAAGGGGGCCAGAATCGCCTCTTCCATGAAGAATAAATAAATTGAAAGGTGCCTTTTAGGCTTAGAAAGGCACATTAGATTTGCCGACTTTTTTTTTTGAGTAGGTAGGCCTAGTTGTATTAAATTTTTCTGAAAGCAAACGCTTTTGGAGCAGCTTATCCCATTAAACTTTTGTATAGCCGCCAGTAACCATGGTTACAAACACCTCAAGGGGAATTCTAACCCAAAATCCTGTGATCTTCTCATGATTTCTTTGTAAGTAAACTTATAAATTAGTTCTTTGTTGAATAATTATACATGCCCAACAAGTGTTACCGCTCCCCCCTCCTTTAAAAAGTCATAAACAACAGAAAATTTTCGGTGCTAATTTGAACCCATTGTCAGAATTGTATTAAGCAGAAAAACTAAAATGATTGTACCAACGTAGCGTCTCCCAAATTTGTTTCTTATAGTCAGTGACAAAAAAAGAGATCAATACACTTTAATCAAAATGGTGAAAATAGCATTAAGGTAACCAAGAGATAAAACTAAAACAAACGAAGTGAAATATATTGATTGTTTTTGGCTACTATTTGTCTAATATTTTAAGCAAAGAGGGTACTAAAGGTGAAGTTGAAATATATATTTATTTATTGCTTATCCCGAATTTTTTGCAAGCAGCGATGATGGAATTGGCAGTGGCCACGAGAGTGAAGTTTCTGATAAAGAGCAACCATGTGTGAACAAATCAAGTCGACGATTAAATCGAGTTATTCCTCTACCATTTTTATCTGGAAGCTATAATCTTAGAGACGAAAATCGACAAGCGTCATCTGAAGTTCGACAGTTTTATTCCAAGGCCAGAAGCAGAGAAGGATCAATTGAAGTAGCAGCTGCGATGCTTGTTGGTCCTGCCTTGCACGAAGTGGAGGATGTAATTGAAAGACCTAGAGATCCATTAGCCACTGTTCTTTATGAAGATGGCAATCTAAGAAATACTATAAGGAATTCTCTCGTTGAGTATCCTAATGAAGAGAGAAAATCTCTTATGTTGGAAAAGCTATTAAATTTAAGGAGACATTCAGCATCTCTTGTGAGGCGGGATATTAAATCCAAAAATGACGGTAAAGCACAGGAAATTAAAGTTTCAAGAAATAGGATCCGTAAAGTTCAATCTCTTGACCAGTCAGCCAGTGTTGACGTGGGGGAGATAACAGAGCAGTTATTAGTTCCCAGGTCGCGATCTCCTTTTGTTTCTCAAGACGCTGTTACTGAATTGCAGTTGCCTTTAGCGAATCAACTTAGACCTAACATGTTTACTGGTTCCAAGACCCGACTACATACTCATGTGGAAAGTAATCAAGAAAGTTTAAACGAAGAGGAAAAGGACAAGACGCGAAAATCTCTACATTTCTCCAAATTAATAACGTTCCTTTCGCTCGATGAAAACACCTTGGATTCAGAGGCGCCTGACGCAAACGTTAAACGAAGATCAGAAAAGTTACCTGAATCAGGGAAAAGGCAAGCTCGTCTGAAAGATGTGAAGAGATTTCTTTCGCTTGAGCTAAGAGATAATGAAACAAGCCAAGTTGTAAATACAAAAAAAGGAAACCACAATGTTACCGAGTCTAAAAAACGAGGTCTGAAAGAAAACGTTGATAAATTGCTCTTTAAACAGGAGGGGACTGTTAAGAAGAATGAAAAATTTAAAGAAGTGTGTAGTTACAGCTCCCCTTCCAAAATAAACAGTCACCTGACCTTTTCTTCAGATGATGAAAGTTCAGAGAGTGGTAACGAGAAACATTTTTTCTCCTTAAAAAAGCTGAAGCTGAAAAAGTATTCATCACATTCATCAGGTAATATTAATCCAGAGTTGTCAGGACCGACAGGTCGTCGTCCTTTAAAGTTTAGGACACTTGACCCTCGCAAGTTTAAATTGTTACCAAGAGATACCTTCCCCAGTTCGAGTGACGGTGACTCTTATGAAGGTGAATATCAACATCCACCAGGAAGACGCTTTTCGTCTCATAATGATGATTTGCCTCAGCTCTTTAAAAAATCACGTTTACCGGATTGGTATTGGTCCGGTGTTGACTTTCGCCGTATCAGCAAAATTCACAAGGTTAGATTACGAAGTTATATTTCAAGTGATAAGTACATCGTTTGAAACAAGTGTCAAGAGGAATATCGTAATTTATTTTCTACTAGTTAATTTTAACGTCAATCCTGATATTGATTAACTTAACAAATAGAAGTTTGAAGTATTGTGGCCTTAAGTAAAGCTTTTTGTCAAAATATCTTCCTTTGATTCTGTTGAAATGTTTCGAATGGAGTTCCTGAATTACTTAAAAGAAATTTTTCTTAACATTAATTTATTTTAATGTTCAATAACGGCTTTTATTTGCTTTTACTAAAATCATTTATTTAGAAATTCCGTATCGGTTTGCATTTTATTTTCTACGCATAGATTAAGTGCCATTTCTCCGTTTTAGGTGTCTATCGAGGTTAGAAAATTTGTTTTTAAGATCCCCTAAAAAGTGTCTTGTTTTGTTGACACTTCTTGTCTAATATTCTTAGAGTTTCATTTTTGGTCTTTAGACTCTTTCATTTTTCCATTTAGCTTTCCATATAGATGCGAGGTACATTTATTTTGCTCTTCCATGCTCATTTAAATATTTTTAAATCGAAGTTTTTTTTTATTATTTCCTAATTTTGTTTTTTAACTATTGTTTTGGTCTTAAAAAGTACTAAGATATCAGTTGAAAATGGTTTTGTTTCTTGCGAAAATCGTGGTGTCGATTTTCGCCTTTGAATTAGTTTTGTTAATGTAATTATAGACAATATATTTCGGTAATTTCAAATAGTAAAAGACTTAGTTAACTAGACCAGTTTAGCTATTTCATGAAGTTTATCCAGGGGGGGGGGGTCTACAACAGAAACATGAACGAATGATATTTTATAGAAATATAGGAATGTATATATAATTTAAAAATTCAGGATAATTTGGGAGGACGGCTGGCAGATCCAAAGATGATCACTGCATAACACTTTTCAAGTATAACTTTGCCGCTCTATAATAGCTGGAATGAATCTTAATACACCACCTATGAACTTTGTTGCTAAGCTCCTTTGAGCTATTATAATTGAGCTTTGAGTTATTATTATAGAAAAGGTAAAAAATTATCTTATTATTTAGAATAATTAAGAGGAGGGCTGGCAGATCCCTAGATGGTCACTGCATAACACTTTTTTCAACTATAACTTGGCCTGTCTATAAAATAGCTAGAATGAACTTTGGTGCAAGGCTTCTTTGAGATATTGTAATTACCAACTTTTTTTTCTTTTCAGTACATTTTTTTTCTTTATTTTTTATAAATACGTTTAAGAATTAGTTTGAAGGAACAATTGTTTCTTTTATGCCTTTCTTGGAATCATATTTCCTTTCAATTCATTCTAATAAATCTTTCGACTTCTTGGAGGCAACTGGACTTTCTGCCTAGAAAGCACATTTATTTCCCTTTCCTTCAGGGTGAATAGCTCTTGTAAGATTTTCCTTAACGTCCAATTTAAAATAAAGGAAGAGAGAAAGGGGTGAAAAAATGTTGATTCAGAGCGTAAAAATTCATCTTGATTTCAGCTCACTTAGCCACGTAGATTTTCTAATCCTCTCTACTATCAGTATTTGTTTTCTTTTGCAAGACTTTTTATAAAGGTTTATCAAATTGTGAAGTTTCGAAGGGCCAATAAACTATTCTAATTTGCTTAGTATGAAAGACTACACTTTTTTTTACTTACTATTCAATGCTCATGGAATAATACGGAGGCTATTCAGATAATCATTACAGTAGCTACCTTTTGTGGTAGATTCTTAATTTTTCCACCTTACTCAAATCTTATTCTCACAAAATTTATTAGTTATGATTTGCTATCAGTGGCCACAAATCACGAAAATTAGGGGGAATGAGAAGGGATCAAGGCAAATCCCCCCTCTCAATTGACACCACTGTTTGTAATTGTGGATATAATCTGTAAAGCGGACTTTTGACTGTAAAATAGAAGCCTTGAGAATATGTCTCTTTCCAGGTTCGTGTGTGCAAGTCTTTCCAAAAACTTTCATATTTTTTTACTTTTTGGGTTACAATTTTTCACAGAGCTCTAAACCAAAGAGAAAGTCCTGTACTTCCGTGCTAAAAAAAAAAAGAAAAAAAAAAGCTAATAACATTATCCCTTCCCCTTTAATAAAGTACAAAATTCTTTTTCTTTTTTTTTAAATACCGATTTTCGCAGCAAGAAATTGCTTCTATTGGAATAATGTCATCTGCTTTTATAGTGATAGTACAGAACGAATAAACCACCAGTATCGAAGCGTCTTTATCTACGTCACTGCAGCGAATCATAGGTTGATCAGATTATGAACATGCATAGTTAGGAACAAGCACGTCAATAGGGGGAAAGGGGTATTTGGAGCCCCGACCCCCCACCCCCCTCTGCGATCCATAATTCCAAAAATAGCCTTATTGAAATATTTCTCTGAAGGGCTTATATTGCTCACTACTTAATACTATTTGTTTAATTGATCCCTTGTTGAAAAGCGACTCCAGGTTAAATGGTTAATGAGGCACCTGGTAGTACCGAATTGTATATGCCTAAGTTACGGGATAAATTCACCTTTTTGGCACTTTCTTCCATGTTGTCCCCGGATTGCTAACCACACTTATTCGGATACACACAAATGGTACGTGTCGTGCAGCCTGATTTAAGTGTTCTTCCATTAGGTTCTTCCGTTATGATAAAATCTAAGAAAATTCTAAAAAGAAGCTTATTCCACATTGTCCCCTGAACGGATTGTTGTTCGCTATTTAATTTAGTTAATCAATTTAACTACTGTTGATACACAACTTTATGTTCAATACCTAATGAGTCACCTGGTAAGTGGAAATAAAATATACTTAATCTACTGTATGAATAATTTATCTTGTATTTATTGATTATTTCGTTGAAACATCTATGTATTTAAATTTATTTTATTATTTCTGTAGAAGCGGAATTCGAGGCGTGAGGGATCATTGAAACCGAGTAGACTATTTTCATTGGAAACTAGCTCTAAGCACGAACGTAAGACCAAAAAAGATCATGGAAGCTTAGCGAGCATCGGTACTCGAACTGAGTGGTTTGATGGTGAAAATGAAGACGGAAGAGATGGTAGCCCTTACAGGAAAGGATTCGTTCTTAATTAAAGAACCAGCTTTGGTTTCGCAACATTTGCTGAAAATCAACAATTTCCCTTCGTTAATGCAATAGCTAATAAATAAAGAAGCACCAGATAGGTGAATTATCGAAAAATATTTTAAACTCTGACAGAAATCGGAAATATCCTGATATTTTGAGGGACCTTCCGCCCCCCCCCCTTCCGGCGTACATGCACGTTCTCCTTTGTTAAATTTAATGTCTAACGACACGCACTGGACTTCTCTGTTTAATAGTCCCTTATTCCTTATACAGTAATGTCCTTTGAATTAGACAATTCCTACAATTTTAATGACTAAATGTTAGTGGTGATTTTTTTTCTCGTCAAGAGATACAGGGTGGCGAACGCGGCCCACAAGTCTCACTTGTATAACACCCAAGTATCAATATTTTGCGCCAGTACGCTTACGCAGTACCAACGCAGATGTGCATGTATGGCAGGTATTAGAAATTGTACGCAAGTAGCAAATTCGAACCAAGAGGATCGCAAAATTCTGATTTTAATCGACAAAGGGTGATTTTGATTGGCTGTCAGTGTCGCTTTGGCTAAAGGCATAAAATATCACTTTCCCTTTCTATAGCTGTGTACTTTTGAAGGTTTGTCAGTGGAAAAGGCCTCTGAGTACTTAAAAGTGATATCAAGTGATCATTTTCATCCAATCAGATACCGTTTCACTACCCTTGTTGCTTAAATTCGGCACTTATGGTATAGTTTCAGATTCCAACCATACATGCGCATTGATAGTGGGCAAGTGCACGTATCCAAAATAGTAATACTTGTGCGATCAATTTTAAAACGATGGTAACACTTGTGAACCACATTCACCACCCTGAGATAAGAAATTGAGTTTTTGCTCAATTAAGATTAGTACCGAACCAGCTTCTCCTGAATCCTATATTCGTTCATGGATTTTTGTTTTGGTAATTTTCTTTCGGGTTAATTCTACTTCCAGATAATGAAAGCATTTTAATGTTCCCCTCTAATTAAACTACGGTAGCTACGAAGATGGTGAAATACTTAAGTTCACTAATTTGGTTATCCAATACTCGCTAATTACATTATATATTTTAAATAATGGTATATAATATGTAAGCTCTATTGACGAAGCCTTTTCATGGTGGTAAGATGTGATAAACTTGGGGAACATTATCTAAGTTGCACAGGCTTAGCAACAATGTAATCAAATCCTCTTATTTAAGCTGATTATATTAGTGACTTGGAGGATTTAGGAAATAATTAATGATCCTATTATGAGTAATTAGCAAAATTTCAAATTAAACATTAACTTTGATTTGAATTTCGACAGAAACGTTTCGATAAATCAGGTAGATTGTGTTTTAGTACAATTATGGTGCCTATTATTAGCGTATACAGTAGAACAGGCACCTCTGTGGTAGGTTGGGGAGTTTGGTTCTGTCCCCTGAAATATTCGGTTTCTCTGGGTTTTTTTTTAGTTTTTTATATTTGGCATATAATATGTCTATCATTTTTTTTTCAAAGTTGTCCCCCATCCCCCGGAAATAACATCCTTTCCGAAATGAATTCTTGGTTACGGGCCATTAGCAGCAAGAACCATATTTAAAAGCAACTGTGTGCTTATTATCCATCAACATTGTCCTTTGCCTCAGAAGAGGAGCTTTTACAGTCACAGCCACAAAAAGTAAAATGGTCTTAAAGTCCCAAGCAGTGGCGTAATTTCGTCAAAATCCTTGGTTGGGGGGGGGCAAAGCTGGAGCCAATTTTCCCAAATCCTAATTTTCCCAAAGTGAAAATGGCAGTGAAAACTGAAAAATGAGCCATATATGCTTGAATGTTTGAATTATGAAGGCTTATCTTAGTTTTGACAAGATTTTTTGCCGAAACTAAATTTCAGGAGGGGGGCAAACTGAGGTTGGGTGGAGGCAAATTGAGGTCTGTATGGGACAGTTTCCCCCCTTCCCCATAGCAAATTATGCCCCTGGTCCGTAGGATAGTGACAATGAAATCTAATTCTTTAAATTGTTCAGGTAGAGCCTTGCACAACCATATGTGTCTTTAAAAATTAGGACAAGTCGGGAATTCAGTTCTTAATGAAAAAGACTTCTTCATGCAACTATGCAGCTTTTTTGTAAGGGCTGACACCAAATTGAAAAAAAAAAGAAATTTGGGTAAGAAATTAACGAAAAATAAGCTTAAAAAAATACGACACCAAGTAGATTACGAAGATATAGCTTTTCTATGAAAGTGTAGTTGTATTTGGCTGTCGAAAGATCGTTATTTTTTTACAGAAAAAAAAAAACACTGGGGAAGTTTAATTAACTAGTTTTGCTTATTTATTTTTATGGTTAAACATGTCAATGCTGTTTAAAATGTGGTACTTCCCAAAAAACCTGATAATTTTCAAACAGATAAAATGAGAAAATTTTATTTTTTCTGGTATAAAAAGAACTAAGATGGGCACAGGGGCCAAAGCAGGATATTACCTAGATGTTTTTGCCGCTTATACGCCATTTCAAGTACACGCTTTGCTTGACATCAATGTCTAGGCATAATCCTTCCTGATAGGTCCAAACTGAGGATGGCAAGAAAGTGCACGTGTGACCGAGGCTTTAATGCTGAACTTGAACTTTCGACTTATTCTTTCCTTTGGTTAAAAGCAGTGGGGTCAACTGACGGAAGTTAGGGGAGAGGGGACAAAAATATATTTTAATTCTATGGGTGGGGCAATTTTTTTTTCAATGGAAACACCAAAGAAGTCCTTTTTCATTGAAAACAGCAAATAAGAAGGTATTTTCAAAACCTAGGTGGGATCTTGGGTGGAATGCCTTCCCTCAATTGACGTTGCTGGTTGCAAGACAAAAAGGCCGCGAATAGTGCAAAATATTTCTCTTTGAATGATACCTCGCTCTTAAGTTTATAGTCTGTCAGGCTTTTCAGTAGTGATAACGTAACGGTGTTTACGCTTTATTTCTCGTATAGGTTAGTTCAGGGTTTCTCGAACTGAAAAAATAGCTCTTAAATTCCAATTTTAGTGTTGCTACGTATAAATTCTTCTCCAGAGCGTTTTAGGCTAAAAATGGCAAATTACTTCAGGAAAGCTTTGCTGTAGGACATCTCCAGTCTATTTTCATTTTTAATAAAAAAAAATAAAAAATTAAATTTATAAAAAATTGAATAAATTAAAATTAAATAAAAATTATCACGTATATAAAGGGGGGTTACCCCCTCCTCAACACCTCGCTCTTTACGATAAAGTTTTTTAGTACTTTTAAAAAAGCGTCTTATTGTTCTAATTAAACGGCCCTTGTGCTTCAGTAGTCATTATTAAAGAATTGGGACAAAATCCAAACTTTAGCGTAAAGAGCGAGGTGTTTAGGAGGGGGCAACCCCTTTATGTACGTAATAGTTTCTGTTCGTTTTAAGTTTTAATGTTGCTCCTTACTTTCAGTTGCAAAAACTTGTTTTTTTATTTAATTTTTTGATCGTTTTTTAAATAATGCCAGGAATTCTGGCCCCACCTCCACGGAGACCCTCACCCCACGGAAATATACTCTACACAATTCAATCCCGTTGAAAATTTACCCCGGACAATTACTCTCAACCACTCTTCGCGTAAAATTGAGACGGAAAAGAGAAAGCAAGACTAATAAAAATAATTGTATATAAGAATTCTGGCAAATTCCCCCAGTGTATAATTTCCCCTGACAAGTTCACTCCCTGGAAACTTCTCTCCCCATGGAAAATTCCCCCGTGGAAAAAACCGCCAGCTGAAAATTTGTCACCCCCAACCCGAAAATGTATGCCTTCATCCCAATAACAAATACTATGCGCAAACAATGGGCAAATTTTATAACTTAAAGACCTTTCCCCTGGGGCTGTGGGGGGGGGTCATGTTATACCCAAAGGCATAGTAATTGGTCCTTTCAACTATGATGAACAAAATGGCTGTCTCAAAATTTTGATCGGACGATTTCGGGAAAAAAGGGGAGGGGGCCTAGTTGCCCTCCAATTTTTTTTTTTAATTTCTTTTAATTTCCGTTCGAATGAACTCTATCTCGATATTCTAGGGCTACTGGGTCGATACGATCACCCCTGAAAAAAGAGACATGCATCCGTGATCTATCTTCTGGCAAAAAATACAAAATTCCACATTTTTGCAGATAGAAGCTTGTAACCTCTACAGTAGAGTTCTCTGATACGCTGAATCTGATGGTGTGATTTCATTGAGATCACTTGACTTTTAGGGGCTGTTTCCCTCTTTTTTCGAAAATCAGAAAAATTTTCTCAGGCTGGTAACCTTTGATGGGTAAGACTAAACTTAATGATATGTATATATTTGAAATCAGCATAAAAAGCCGTTTCGTTTGATATATCTATTGGTATCAAAATTCCGTTTTTTAGAGTTTTGTTTACTATTTAGCCGGGTCGCTCCTTACTTACAGTTTGTTATCACGGACTGTTTGAAAAGGGCATCGAGAATTGCAAATTTGCTTGTTTCAATAACATATCCACTTTATTGCATGACTGTCGATTTTTCATGGGATCATTCGATGTAATGACAGCGTTATGACTGTTTAGCCAGCCTCCCCACTCAAACACATAGTTTTTTCATTACCTTGTGCTGTATTTCTGGGTCCATACATCGTTGTTTTTCGTGTAGATTTTTATTTTTTATTTTTCATTGAATGATTGGGCTTCGAAACTTGACTTCAAATGCTTGAACATAAAGAAAAATAGAACGAATCCTTTCCTACAGAAGACGTAATCCATTGCAACGAAGTTTTGAGTATATAGATGCCAGCCCCTCCCCATTCCCCTCTATCAGTACCACCTCTGATGCCAATTATGCTAGTAGCTTAGATTTGAAAGACACATCTCTGACCTCTTCAAACCTTTGTAGAACTGGTAGTCAAACCCCTGTTACCCCAACCCCTGCTGAAACTCGACCTGTTGAACGCCAAATTGAAGCTAGAAATAACGACGACTCGATGGCTGGCATGATAAGGTGTCTTCACTTGGCAACAACTTATATTGTTAGCGGTAAGTGTTTTTTTTCTTGTAAGGCCAGGTCTGTTTTCTACTCTTTTTTCCGTTTGGCTCTCACAGGCTGGAATTGTCTACCCTTGCTTGCATTTTCAAGGCTACCTTATGCAACGCAAGGCTGCCACCAAGACAAATATTTCGATACCGCCAAATATATTATGTAATGTGTCCCATATTTGTCGAAAAAGGTACTACCTACTGAAATGGACGTTCAGTTCGCTTTTTATAGAAAATATTCGTATAACGCTATAAATTAACTTAAATAGGTCCCTCAACCTAGATTTTAATATTTATTTTGTTATTCGTCCTATATTTTTTCATACACTATGCCCCTGTATGCATTATTACAATCCCTTCCCCAAATGAATTTCTCCCTTCTTGCCTGTGGTAGAAAGGGCCATATTTGACATTTTGAGTAAATAATCACAGATTCTGGTTATTTTGGGCCAGAAACAAGTCAAAAAAGTTCAAAAACATTTTTTTTTATGTATTTGTGCAAGTGTCATGTTTCTATGGTTTTATTCTCCTCCCCGAGGGGGGGGGGACTTAGCATCCCCTGCCCCCCTCGTTTGTCTTTTGAGGATACAATTAAAATGAGACAAGTCAGGACCGGTCCAATCCTCTATGCAATGAGGCGTGGTAAATATCTTGGGACTCATAGCAACTAATATGTAAACTGCGTCAAAGTATATAATCCTGGGAGGAGATTTTTTTATCCCTTAACTCATAACTAGAAATTTAGAATTCTTGTATAAGAAACAGTATTGTTTCTGCGAAAGTAAATGAAATCAAACAACATCTATTTTAATATATTAGATTCTGAGTAACCGGCTTTTCAAGAGTCTTAATCAGTCGTCAGCCCAAAATAGGCCGAAGAAGGGATCCTATTGGCTAATATTTATTTATTATATCAGTCTACTAGTATTTTATTTTTATTTTTTGTCAAGTTTTTTTTTTCAGTACATTTTTCCTAGTTTTTTTTTTTTTTTTTTTTTTTTTTGGCCTGTAGCGTGTTTTCTTAAAATTTTATGAAAACCAAAGTTTGAGCCAAAACTGTTTAGGATGATTTTTTGAGCGATTATAAGATTTTTTTTTTTTGGATTGTAGTGTGTTTTCTTAAAATGTTATGAAAACCAAAGTTTGGGTCAAAACTGTTTAGGATGATTTTTTGACCGATTATAAGGCCCAGTCACAAGATACATATCGATTTTAAATTCCTGTAAAAAAATTTTCTTTCCTTCCCTTTTTTGTGTTAAGTGGCAAAGGCTAAACCAGTCAGCATAAAATCAGGACAGTGCGCTAAGGAATGGTCAAAGAATAAAAGGTTAAACTTGTGATTGTTCAAACTTGACTCCATTAAGTTGACACTTTAAACAAAACCCTACACAACCTAATGAATTAAGCCGACATATTGCTTTAATTCACATCTTACGCTAAATACACACCTAGCAAGGTCTTGTTTTTTGCATGTGAAGCCCGTTTTTTGCGTTAAAAAGGTCGTATAAAACTTTAAAAGAAAGTGATCGGATTATATAAGACAGCTGAATTCAGGCTCTATATACTTTTCCCGTAATTTGATTTATTATGCATACATTTTGTTTCTATCTGTTGAAGGGGTATCTGATCCACACTGTTCACTCTTTGATCTATTACGGAACAGAATACTCGCAGTTAAAAAATATTTAGCAATTCATAGTGTACGATATGCCGCTAGATATAACACTTGTACTTAAATAGAAAAAAGAAGAAGTGATGCACAGTGTACAATATGGCCAACACGCACGAGGGTAC